>CAUYTI010157340.1:0-16376 GCA_963575145.1 Galago senegalensis | reverse complement strand
AGTGCTACAGGTTCTGAACTGTGTGGCTGGCTCCTGAAGCACCTCCTTTGGAATTACTCCCATTCCTGAAATCCCATTCCATTTCCAGTGTCTTGTCTCCAATGTACCATCAGCCCTAAAATTCTCATCTCAAGACCAGGTTTCTGGCTTGGAAATAACTGCTATCCTTCACTCAGGGGCTCCAATTTCTTACTTCCTGCCTGCCTGCCAGTTCCCTGGACCCAATCCCCTTAAGAATACCAGAGGCAGGTGAGAGGACATCACCAGGCAGCAGTGAACTTAACAACTACCATTCCCAAAGGGGATGGATGCAGAATTGAAGCAACATAGGTCTGTATCAGTGGTTAACCACTGTGGTCAAAACAGAAGTCAAGTCCTTAAATCCTCCAAGAAGCCCCAAAGCCACATAGGACTCATGATCCACTGGCAGACTCAGCTCCAGAATGAACCCAAGAAATATCAAAATCAAATTTTACTTCTGTGCACCCACTAACTTCCATCAGGTCACAGTGTATAAAACGTACACATGAGCACACAATGTCACACACAATCACATTTTGATTGGGAATCAGTCCCACAGCCAGAGTCACAATCTGTAAGTTATGGTACATGGTTAGTCTTAAACAAAACCCAACCACAAGGCATGCGATCATATCAAAAAAACTCCCTTCCACAGCAGCACTTCTATCCTCTTTACAGTCATGAAAACGGTGCACACAACCGTACAGTCACACACGTGGCACACACAAGAATAGTCACACAACCAAGTACCAGGTCAGGGAAACAAAAGGTCACAAGCACTGTGTCACAACAGTATCCTGGATCTCAAATTCACAGGCAAACACCAGTCACATTTTACCAGGCAGATATACAACCTCAAAGTGACACAAGCACATCGAAACACCCCGTCACAACAAACACTTTACAGTCACCAACGAACCCCAATTATGCACGCGGTACATACACAATCACCCAGTCATGTAAGTGTATGCCCAATGAGGTAAGCACACAGTTACAAACACTCGCACTAACACAAACGCTCATACACAAAACCACAGTCGCACACGTCCAGTCGTCCATACAGTCTCTAATACCAGGCCTGCTGTACCACACACACAAAGCGGGAGATAGAGCCGCACACGGAATTCCAGAGCCGCTTCCTCCGTATATTTCCGCCCTGGCACTCCGGACACTCACCTCAACAGAGGTACAGGTCAGGGTCCAAGACCTGGAGCTCCAAATCTGTGTGCAGCGCCAAGCTCCGCAGCCCAGCAGCGGCACCACCAAACTCCTGAACCAAAGCTACCTCTTCCGACTCCAGGCCCCCAAATGGCGTAAAGAAACGGAAATTGAGCCGTGTTCCGTTAGCGCTGCTCCTGGGAAATGTAGTCCAGTCTCGGAAAGCCGTGGCGAACAGGTGCGAAGGCCAGGAGCCTGGAGTTTTCATTTTTTTCCGGGTTTGTGGACTTGTCGTCTGGGACGCGCTTGTTCCCACCGCGGCGCCCCAGAGATTTCTGGGCTCGAGCCGCGGCGCTCCGTGCGCAGGCGTCGGGCGCTTAGTTCGGGAGGTTGGGGTCTGAGAGAGCAAGAGCGGAGCGCACCCAGTGTCTCCCCAGGAACTAGGGTATAGGACCCGCGCGCCGAGCAGGTGCAGAGGAGCCGGAGCTGGTCTGGGAATCAGCTGAAACCTGGGATTTGCGTGGGACCGTCTGTGTGTCTTTGCTGTGTGTGTGTGTGTGTGCCAGCGAGAGAGGAAGGGAGGATGGAGAGAAGGAAGGGGAGACAGAGAGTGAGTTTGGGAAAGGTATCTGTATGTTTTTCCGGGTTTTGTGTGCATAGTTGAATAACTAACTGGTGATGATTTGTTATAAATGTGCTTTTCTTCTGCTTGTGTTTCAGAGTGTTTATAGGGGTTCCCTGAGCAAATCAACGTGTGTGATCGTGTTTGACAGTGAAAATATGAGGAAGTTATTTCTTCCTTAAGTATTAATTTAATAATCTGCACACGTAATCAGTTCATCTGGGAAGTAATTTAGACATGATTTTTCTAGGGTATCAAATATATGAGTTATGGAGAAGAATGCAAAATCAACACACCTTTTAAAGATTTTTTTTAAGAAAGGTACCTGCTTTTTCCAGTCACTGTACCCCCAAAGTAGACATCCATTATTTTCTATTATAGACGTACATTACTGGGTAAGTTTGAGAGGCTGTCAACTAATAAAATATAATTATACATTGAAAGTGAATTTTAGCAGAGTTGACCATTGGTCAGATTTCCTGAATTATAAATAAAACACTTGTTTGCAGGCAGTGCCTGTCGGTCAAGGAGTAGGGTGCCAGTCCCATATATCGGAGGTGGTGGGTTCAAACTTGGCTCCTGCCCCCCTACCCCAAAAAAGCCACTTGTTTGCATTTTCTGATGAGAAAACCTAGGCTGGCAGAGAGAAAGGAACTTAAGGCTGCCCAGTTCATTGATAAGCCTGAACTTGTCTTTATCTACTTCAAAATGTTTTGGCCTTCTTTTTTGGAATAAACTCGAGAACTTCCAGGGGAGATAAGAGTTGTAATTTTACCACTCCTTCAATGGGAAAAAAATTAATAAAACTTCATTTACTTTCAAGACAATATAGTAACTACTGTGATTGGAGTTTGGTGACCAAGATTGTTGAGTAGTTCAGAAACTCAGTTCTAGTTCAGTCTAGGCTCTATGTGTGTTCCTGTGCTATGTGATGGATCTAATATAGATGTAAATGGTAGCGGATAATCCTCATTACTCCAATTGTGATTAATGTGGCTGTGTGAATGCATAGAAGCTGCTATTTAGAAAATATCTGAATACTCAATTTTCTCCCTCTTTTAAAATACACTTTTTTCATTGGGTGGTGGCTCATACCTGTAATCCTAGCACTTTTAGAGGCTGAGGCGGGCAGATCCCTTGAGTATAGGAGTTTAAGACCTGCCTGAGCAAGAGCAAGACCCTGTCAATACTGAAAATAGAGAACATAAGCCAGGCATTGTGTTGGGAGCCTGTAGACCTGGCTACTTGGAAGGCAGAGACAGGGGGATTGCTTGAACCCAGGAGTTTGAGGTTGCTGAGAGCTAGGCCAACACAACAGTACTCAAGCCTCGGCAACAGTAAGGCTGTGTCTCAAAAAAAATGTATATTCATAAATGTATATATACATACTATATGTATGCTTTTTATTTTAAAATAGTTTTGGATTTACAGAATAATATTATATGGAGAATCCTCAGATCCTGCAGTTTCCCTATTTAAAACATCTTACATTATACCATACATTTAAAATTAGTGAACAGGCCAGGTATGGTGGGTCATACCTGTAATTCTAGCACTCTGGGAGGCCGAGGTGGGTGGATTGTCTGAGCTCAGGAGTTGGAGACCAACCTGAGGAAGAGTGAGACCCCATCTCTAAAAATAGCTGGGCATTGTGACGATCACCTGCAGTCCCAGCTACTTGGGAGGCTGAAGCAAGAGAATCACTTGAGCCCCAGAGTTTGAGGTTGCTGTAAGCTATGATGCCACAGCACTGAACTCCAGGGTGACTGAATGAGATTCTGTCTCAAAAAAAAAAAATTAATGAACAAATATTGATACATCATTATTAGCTAAAGCCTATACTTTATTCCTATGTCTTTAAGTTTGTATTTTTCTATTCTAGGATCCAGGTAGCATATTACATGTAGTCACCATTTCTCCTTAGGCTACTCTCGGCTGAGAAAATTTCTCAGGCTTTCTTTTAAATCACCTTAACTATTTTGGGGAGTCAGATACAGTATAAAATGTTCCTTCACTGGGATTTGACTGATACTCTTCTCATGATTAGACCAGGTTAATTTGGGAGAGAAAGACTACAGAGGGAGGCTACCATTTTCTTCATATTTATCAAGGGTATATACTATCAGCATCGTGACCGTTTTGCTTGCCTTGATGTCCTGCCTGAGGAAGTGTTTATCAAGTTTCTCCACTGTAAATTTACTCTTTTATTTTCTCTTTCATACTGTACTCTTTGAGAGGAGGTCACTGTGCACAGCACATACTTGAGAAGAGGGTTATGCTGGGCAAAATATTGCTCAGTGGTTAAGTGGTTACATAGGTGAATGTTACTTCATCAAGATTTATACCTGGCTCGGCGCCTGTGGCTCAAGTGGCTAAAGTGCCAGCCACATACACCTAAGGTGGCGGGTTCGAATCCAGCCTGGACCTGCCAAACAACAATAATGGCTGCAACCAAAAAATAGCAGGGCATTGTGGCAGGCGCCTGTGGTCCCAGCTACTTGGGAGGCTGAGGCAGGAGACTCGCTTGAGCCCAGGAGTTGGAGGTTGCTGTGAGCAGTGAAGCCATAGCACTCTACCCAGGGTGACAGCTTGAGGCTCTGTCTCAAAAAAAAAAAAAAGATTTATACCTAAAATAATAGACAGAGTATGGCTCTACCAGCCCAAGCAGAATTTTCAATATTAATATTAGAAAAATTGGATTTAGCATCATTATGTGTAAAAAGAAAAACTATAAGCAGTGACATATATAACAACTAAACATAAACAGTAAGACCCCTATGTTATTAGGAGACCATGAAAAAACTTAGGTGTGTATGTTGTGTACATTTTTAGAATAAAACAAATTAAATACCCAGATAATATGTAAATAATATAATCAACAAGCTTAATATTATACAATTACATAGAAGTTTTTTACACAGAATATTATTTCACATCATATGCCTGCAAAACATAACACAAAAATCTACTTGTATTCTACCACTAGAATAATTAATATTTTAACTTTTTAATAAAATTTTTATAGGTCACACATTCCACATGCTAAATCTTTTTTCAGAACAAGGTTTTGAAAATTTAGAAAAACACACATGCCCCAGATAACTAATGAGTCAAAAGTCAAACCAAGAATAAAAAAAGATCTCTAGATGTTAATAAAACACCTATGGGACTTGCTAGATAAAATAGTATTCAAAGGAAATCTTGTAGCCTTAAATATTTCCAATTTAAAAGAGACTTTTAAAAAATCAACATTAAAAAAGAAATCAACATTAACTAGGCACCTATATTCTATTTAAAATAAAAAACAGAAAATACACACAAAATAATGAAATGCACTTGTGAATTAGGAAAAAAGCAAATAAAACCAAGAGAAAAAAATTTGAAACAAAATTATAATGAATGTGTCTCCTTTGAATCAATTTAAAGAAATGAAATGGTTTAAAAGTAAAACTATGAACAGAGATTAAGAAAAAAATTAGTAATTTATCAGTTTTAAAATCCCCTTTTTGTCCCATACTTTAATGTCTCTGGAATGGGTATTTATCTTATGTATTATAGATTAAATTTGCATGACTTTAAAACTTAGTAGTATATTGAAAATGATATATCTTACAATATGGGACATCTAGATTTAATGAAATAAGGTATTTCAGTTTGTTTTTAATCCTTTCTATTGTACACCTTTTTAGAAATTTAGAAAATAAATCCAATTCCCTCATTATAAAATGTACTGATGCTTATTTATTTTCACCTTTTGTTCTATTTTCTTAAACAAAATGTGGTCAAATGCCAGAATATTTCCTCAAGGGGTCTACTGAAGTATAAGGAAGTATAGAAAAGAAACCTCTGGCTTGGCACCTATAGCTCAACCGGCTAGGGCGCCAGCCACGTACACCTAAGGTGGCGGGTTCGAATCCCCAGCCCGGACCCGCCAAACAACAATAATGGCTGCAACCAAAAAATAGCCAGGCATTGTGGCGGGCGCCTGTGGTCCCAGCTACTTGGGAGGCTGAGGCAGGAGACTCTCTTGAGCCCCGGAGTTGGAGGTTGCTGTGAGCTGTAATGCCATGGCACTCTACCCAGGGGGACAGCTTGAGGCTCTGTCTCAAAAAAAAGAAAAGAAACCTCTGATAGCTTTGGCCAGAGGGATTTTTTTTCCCCCAAGCTTTCCTAGATGTAGTTTTTTCAATGTATCCCTTATATACTAACCGCTTATATACCTCATTGAGGCAATTCAAGTCATTTAAACCCTTCTTCTAACATAGCGGTTCTCAACCTGTGGGTTGTGATCCATAGGAACTGTATTAAAGGGCTGTGGCATTAGGAAGGTTGTATCTTAGAGAAATATATGTTTGTTGACTATCCCTTATCTGAAATGCTTGGGACCAGAAGCGCTTTGAATTTTAATTGTTTTTGGATTTTGGAATATTTGCATTGTACTTACTAGATTAGCATGTCTAATCAAAAAGTTTAAAATCCAAAATACTCCATTAAAAATTTCCATTGAACATCATCATTAACACTCAAAGTTTTAGGTTTTGAAACATTTCACATTCAAATATTCAAATTAGGCATATTCAACCTGTAATCTGTAAAATCCCTAAACCAATAGCTTTTTATCACTCATAATGTTCACTTACCTTTATTTACTAGAATTGTATTTTTATTTTTTGCAGAGAAGCAGGTTGTAATTTTTTTGTTTTGTCAAGACAAAGTTCTATTCTATGCCCTAAGCAGAGTACAATGGTGTCATAGCTCACTGCAAACTTAGACTCAGGCTGTGGGCCTCCAAAGCCACTGGGATTACAGGCACTGGCTGTGGTGTTGGGCTGAGTTTTTCAGTTTTTTTTCATGAGTCAGGGTCTCACTCTCGCTAAGACAAGCCTTGAACTCCTGAGTTCAAACAATCCTCCAGCCTCAGCCTCCCACAGTGCTGGGATTATAGTCATGAGCACCACACCCGGCTAGGTTATAATTATTAACCTAGCATTTTTCCTTAAAAATTATTTCTTCTTTACTTTAACCTTTGCATTACCCTTGGGAGTTTTGTTGTATTCTTTTCTAATTTCTTGTGTTATATAGTTTCTTTTCTTTAATATTCTAACATATGAATGGATTTAGAGCAATACAATTTCCTCCGTATATAATTAGGTCCTCACAGGTTTCTGTGTAGCCAACTCACTGACACTCATTTCAAAAATAAGTGCAATTTTTTTTCTTTGAGACAGAGTCTCACTTTATTGCCCTTAGTAGAGTGCTATAGTGTCACAGCTCACAGCAACCTCAATCTCTTGGTCACAAGCAATCCTCTTGCCTCAGCCTCTCAAGTAGATGGGACTTCAGGCACCTGCCACAATGTCCTGCTATTTTTAGAGATGGAGTCTTGCTCTGGTTTAGGCTGGTCTCCAACTCCTGAGGGCAGGCAATCTACCCACCTCAGCCTCCCAGAGTGCTAAGATTACAGGCATGAGCCACTGAGTCTGGACTAGCAAGGGTAATTTTAGTTTTAATTTTACATAGATGGGTACTGAATTAGTATTCACATTTTTATAAGGGGGCTACTATAGTTTTATTTCTATCCTATTATGAATTTTATGGTGTGTCTGCTTCATCACAGTTTATAATCTCGTATTTTTCTTTAGTATATAGTATTCTTATTCAAGAATGCATGTTCATCAAATTAGTCCTATATTTATTTACATTAATGTCTGTGAGGTCTTTGATTGTCGAGTAAGGTATGCACCATGATTAAAGTTTTTCCATTAATAGTAAGAATCAAGCTTGAGAAGATAATAACAATGATGATTGCTAATAATATTAACCAAGCATTTATTACGTGATAGGCACAATTATAATGTCCATACAAGTTTCTGAAGTTCTGACATTATACCCATATTACCATAAATACATTTAATATGCATATAAAAGTATATAGAAGAATAAGTAATTTGATTATCATTGAAAATGAACTGAGGTTGGGGATGTTGGTCAAAGGGAAGGATAGCTTCATCTGCAAAGTATAAATCTTTCTTATGCAAAAGTGATCCACACATTATTTCTAAAATAAACAATAAATAAATGACACATTCAAAGGAGCCATCAAAGCAACTATTTATAATAACAACTTTCAATATTTGACAAAATAGGAGTTTGGTATAGACAGGTGAATACTATAAAGCTGATAAAATAGTAACATATTTACAAAGAATATTAAGTGCTGGTTATAGTACAGCATAATCTATACCTTGTTTCCAAAAAAATGAGATAGTCATAAAGCATTTTTCCCAAAAGTTTGACAGTATAGGCAATCCCCAAGTTATAATCATCTGACTGATGTATGACTCATACTTAGTAATCGAGGCTTTTCTAGGTAACAGGTAAATGTACCTGTTTCAACTTACAGAAGAATTCAACTTAAGAACAAACCTACAGAACCTATCTCATTTATACTCAAGGACTGACTTTAATTATGATATTGGTAAGATTATAGGTGACCATATCCATATGATTGTTCTTATGTACATTACTGAGAGAAAACTGCCAAAAGGAAGAGTATAAACTTTATAAAAGAAAAATAAAACAGTCTTCCAAAACAAAAAATACAGGTCCATCAGATAATAAAGGACACTTAAAAATAATAGTGACTTAACATAATCAAGGAGAGACAGATACTTACATATAAATTTAAAAGACACTGACAATACACAAGAATTTAATGAAAAAAAATAACTTGCCATCAAATAGTCAGTGAAAAAAATATACAGAAAACAGGCTTGGTGCCTGTGGCTCAAGCTGCTAAGGCGCCAGCCACATACACCTAAGGTGGCGGGTTCAAATCCCCAGCCCGGGCCCACCAAACAACAATGATGACTGCAACCAAAAAATGGCCAGGTGTTGTGGCAGGCGCCTGTAGTCCCAGGTACTTGGGAGGCTGAGGCAGGAGACTCGCTTGAGCCCAGGAGTTGGAGGTTGCTGTGAGCGTGATGCCCTGGCACTCTACCCAGGGGGATAGCTTGAGGCTCTGTCTCAAAAAAAAAAAAAGAAAGAAAAAAGAAAAAAAATACAGAAAACATATAGGATTATTGAAAAAGTGGTGTTAGGCTGAGAATTGGGAGAAAAAAGATGAACTTAGACTTAATAAATAAATTAATTTTAATATGGATCAGTAATCTGTATATTACACATGAAAATGAAACAATTTTTTAAAAATTAGCAGAGTTAGCTCAAAAGTGAATTCTTCAATGTTTAAAATAAAGCCAAAATACAATGTATTTTTTTATTGTTACCATTCACAAGTATGACTTTTCCAAAAGTAATGAAAGAATGTAGATAAAAATCCCTAAATATTTATATTCGTTTTTTTTCTATGATTTCTCTTCAGCCAACTATTAAGTACAAATTAGGCATTTGTGCTTTAATTAGTAGAGATTTCCACCACTGCAAATTTTCTTATGTAATGTGATGAAAACCATCCTTATCACATAATTTAAATTGATTGAGTTTCCAATGCACACAGCTTCTCACCATTATTACTTTTCTTATACTGCTGAAAGCTTGAACCTCTCCCACAAGCTATCCCATATAGCTTACATTCATAAGGTTTCTCACTAGTTTGAATTCTCTGATGTTGAGTAAGGTGAGAACTACTACGGAAAGCCTTCCCACATTGCTTACATTCATAGGGTTTCTCACCACTGTGTATTCTCCGGTGCCGACTAAGAGCTGAGGTACTATTAAAGGACTTTCCACATTCTTTACATTCATAGGGTTTGTCACCAGTATGAATCAGCTGGTGTTGAATAAGTTTTGAGCCACTAACAAAGGCTTTCCCACATTCCTTACATTCATAGGGTTTTTGACCAGTATGAATTCTCCAATGTTGAGTAAGATCAGAACCACTATTAAAGGTCTTCCCACATTCCTTACATTCATAAGGTTTTTCACCAGTGTGCACTCTTTGATGCTGAATGAGCTTTGAACGCCTTCTAAAGGCTTTCTGACATTCCTTACACTCATAGGGTTTCTCACCAGTGTGAATTCTCTGATGTTGAGTGAGAGCTGAGCCACTATTAAAAGCCTTCCCACATTCCTTACATACATAAGGTTTCTCACCAGTGTGAATTCTCTGATGTCGAGTAAGGGCTGATCCAAAACTAAAGGCCTTCCCACATTCATTACATATATATGGCTTCTCACCAGTATGAATTCTCTGATGCCGTGTAAGAGCTGAACCACTACTAAAGGCCATTCCACATGCTTTACATTCATAAGGTTTCTCACCAGTATGAATTCGCTGATGTTGAGTAAGGTTTGAACCACTGCCAAACGTTTTTCCACAGTTCTTACATTCATAAGGTTTCTCACCTGTGTGAATTCTGTGATGCCGAGTGAGGGCTGATTCAAAACTAAAGGACTTCCCACATTCCTTACACTCGTAAGGCTTTTCACCACTATGTATTATCTGATGGCGAATTAGGCTTGATCCAAAACTAAAAGCTTTCCCACAATCCTTACATTCATACGGTTTCTCACCAGTATGAATTCTTTGATGGTGGGTGAGGTTTGAGCCACTACCAAAGGCCTTCCCACATTCCTTACATTCATAAGGCTTCTCACCGGTATGTATTCTTTGATGGTAAGCAAGGTTTGCACCACTACCAAAGGCCTTGCCACATTCTTTACACTCATAAGGTTTCTCACCAGTATGGATTCGCTGATGTCGAATAAGGACTGATACAAAACTAAAATCCTTCCCACATTCCTTACATTCAAGGAGTTTCTCATGAGAATGAATTCTCTGATGCTGGGTACTGAAAGTGGGCATATCTTCAGGAGTAAATATATCAGTGAAATGTCCTTCCTGAGATCCCTGTTTTCTCTCAAACTGGCTTTTACAGTTCCAATCACCTCTGAAACTTGAACACTCAATGCTGTGTTTTGTAAGTCTTTCCATTATCTCCCATCAGGATGATTCTATTCCATAAATATCCTTTTTCAGAAACAATGTCTTGTTCTTAACCTTGATTCACAGTCTGAAAGAAAATATAAAAGCAAACATTCATTTTTGTGTATTCTGGGAGAAATTAAACTTTTATAATATATATGAAAGGCTTGAATGAAATTAATTTTCATAAAAAGCGAGTGGCTCATACAATTCTCATCAAATATGATTGGGCAATTTAAAAAATAGATAAAGAAGACAGAGAGAATGAGCAAAAGTCACAGTAGTAGGTGAAGGAGGTATATAGGAAAGTTTCTATCTAAACTCCCAATTATTCCTCTAAATGGGAGTTTAGATGAAAATCCCCTGCAGACTTGGGAGCTTAGTAAATATCCAGATGTCCTAGATCTGTCCTAATTTTTTAAGAAAATAAATCTATGGCTCGGTGCCTGTGGCTCAAGTGGCTAAGGCGCCAGCCATGTACACCTAAGATGGCAGGTTCGAATCCAGCCCGGCCTGCTGGACAATAATGATGGCTGCAACCAAAAGAAATAGCCAGGCATTGTGGCGGGCACCTGTGGTCCCAGCTACTTGGGAAGCAGAGGCAGGAGACTCGCTTGAGCCCAGGAGTTAGAGGTTGCTGTGAGCTGTGATGCCCAGGGGGATAGCTTGAGGTTCTGTCTCAAAAAAAAAAAAAAAAAGAAAGAAAGAAAGAAAAAGAAAGAAAGAAAGAAAGATAGATAGATAGATAAATCTAGTGGCATATACATTTAAAAATAAGGATAATTATCATACAAATTTCTTAGGTTGTTTAGAGCATTAAGTTTTTCCAGAGATCGTTGATTAAGTAATAAATACAATTTGTATATAAACTGAAGGAAATAGAAGACAAAGATAACTCTAGATGTAGCAGTTCCCAAATGAAAGATTAATGTGCTGAATAAGTGTAGAATGAAAAATGGAAAGGAAAGGGGTTAGAATGTGATTTGTTTGTGCCATTTGATAATATTGGATGTTTCCTCCCAATCTTGGGAGAACAGAAGAAGAGCATCAGCAAGAGCTACAGCAAAGTAACTAAGTCTAATTTTAAAATTAGAGAGGAGGGAAGAGAAGATAAACGTTAATGTGAAAGTACTGGAAGATTACAAGAGGGATAAAGATGAATGTGTTTTCTGAATTATTATTATTATTATTTTTTTTTTTGGCCAGGGCTGGGTTTGAACCTGCCACCTCTGGCATATGGGGCTGGCGCCCCTACTCCTTATAACCACAGGCACTGCCCCCCCCTTTTTAGGACAGAGTCTCGCTCTGGTTTGTTTTTTTTGAGACAGAGCCTCAAGCTGTCACCCTGGGTAGAGTGCTGTGGCATCACAGCTCACAGCAAACTCCAACTCCTGGGCTAAAGCGAGTCTCCTGCCTCAACCTCCCAAGTAGCTGGGACTACAGGTGCCTGCCACAATGCCTGGCTATTTTTTGGTTGCAGCCATCATTGTTGTTTGGCAGGCCCAGGCTGCGGATTCGAACCCGCTAGCTCAGGTGTATGTAGCAGGTGCCTTAGCCCCTTGAGCCACAGGCACCAAACCGAGTCTCACTCTGTTGCCCTGGGTGGAGTGCCATGGCATCATCATAGCTCAAACCTTTGTCCTCCATCTATCCTCTTGCCTCACCCTCTTAAGTAGCTGGGACTACAGGTACCCGCCACAACGCCTTGTCTGGCTACTTTATCTATTTTTAGTAGAGAAAGGGGATCTTGCTCTTGCTCAAGCTGGTCTCAAACTTCTGAGCTCAAGAAATCCACCGGCCTCAGCCTCTCAAAGTGCTAGAATTACAGTCGTAAGTCACCATGCCAAGCTTGAACCCCAGCTTTGATGCTTATTGAAGGATTCCAGTCAGACATTATATACTTACACATTTACATAAAGTAACTGAGCAGTGTTTTGTAACTTTATGTGGAAGACTTATTTGCCATAAACATTGAGACTAGGAAAGGGAATATATTTAAAAACATCAATTAAGGGCTAGGCACCTGTAGCTCAGTGGCTAGGGTGTCAGCTACATACACTGGGGCTGGTGGGTTTGAACCCGGCCCAGGCCTGCCAAACAACAATCAACAACAACAATAGCCGGGAGACATAATGAGACTCTTAAAAAAAAAAAAAAGTCAATTGAGCACCTAAGCAAATACCTCAATGCCTAAAAGGTAAAAACAGTCTAGCACTAATCTCTTTCTACAGCTCTTATAGTGAGTTTGTTTAGACCAAGCCTAAATATGTCTTAAGTTGTTCTTTTGATCTCCACTGCTAATAGCTAATCCAAGCCATTATCATTTAATCAGACAGTAAAGCAGCATTTCATATAGCTGCCTACATTTACAGTTTTGCTTTTTGTTGTTGTTGTTGTTGCAGTTTTTGGCAGAGGCTGGGTTTGAACCTGCCACCTCCAACATATGGGGCCGGCCCCCTACTCCTTTGAGCCACAGGCGCCATCCTGCACTCTTTATTTTGAGACAGATTCTTTGTTGCCCTAGGTAGAGTGCCATGTCATCATAGCTCATAGTAACCTTAAAACTCTTGGGCTAACGTCATCCTTTTGCCTCACAGTCCCAAGTAGCTGGCACTACAGGCACCCACCACAACTCCTAATTTTTTTTTCCTTGGCACAGTCTCACTCTGTCACCCTTAGCAGAGTGCTGTGGTGTCACAACTCACAGCAATCTCAAACTTTTGGGCTGAAGTGATTCTCCTGCCTCAGCATCCCAAGTACTTAGTACCACAGGTGCTTGCCACAAAGCCTGGCTTTTTTTTTTTTTTTTGGTTGAAGTTGTCATTGTTTGACAGGCCCACTCTGGATTTGAATCTGGCAGCTCTGGTGCATGTGGCTGGTGCCCTAGCCGCTGAGCTACAGGCTGAGCCTGATTAGTTTCTCTATTTTTAGTAGAGACAGGGTCTCACTCTTGCTTAGGCTGGTCTCAAATTCCTGAGATCAAACAGTCCACTGCCTCGGCCTCCCAGAGTGCTGGGATTCCAGACATGAACCACTGCATACAGTCTCCAATTTTGCACTCTTTTTTTTTTTTCTTGAGACAGAGCCTCAAGCTGTGCCCGTGGGTAGAGTGCTGTGGGATCACAGCTCACAGCAACCTCCAACTCCTGGGCTCAAGCGAATCTCCTGCCTTAGCCTTGCAAGTAGCTGGGACCATAGTTGCCTGCCACAACACCCGGCTATTTTTTGGTTGCAGCCGTTATTGTTTGGCGGGCCCATGCTGGATTCAAACCCGCCACCTTAGGTGTATCTGGCTGGCATCTTAGCCACTTGAGCCACAGGCACTGAGCCAAATTTTGCACTCTTAATAGCCAGAGTGATATTTAGCCTGCCTGTTCTGCTCCAAATACTTCATTTATTTACCACTGTCCTTTGGGTAAGATTTATACATCTTAACTTGGTCTTAAAAAATTCCTCAGTGAATTTTCCTTCTTCCTACTTCCTCAATCTAATACCCCTCTCTTCCCAACAACAAGGGATAGCTACACTGGCTTTCTCAGTTCTTCAAATGCACAAAATGCTACCCACCCAACACACACACATACACACACACACAGAGTAATATCATCTGCCTGCAATGTTCTCTCATGACCCCTCTATCCACTGTCCCCAATTTCGGCCTTGCAAGTTTCTGGCCATGGTTTAGGCATCAGATAAGTGGTGCATCTCAATAAAAATATTTCCTGTATGTGCAGTATTAATTATGCACACTTCACATTTATTTCTCAAAGTACCTTTTTTTCTTTTGTATTTTATTTTGGTCATGTGTAATTTACACATTCATCCCCAAAATTTAAAAATTTTATATTTCTTTGATTGACTAGTTTTCATAAACTAACTGAACAGTGTTTGCTAACTAATATTTTGGAATGTATACACATATACATGGAGATTATTCAGCCTTGAAAACCATTTTCTGTTTGCCACAATATGGATGAAACTGGAGGATATATATAATGTCTGACCGAGTCATATAATGTCTCAGTCATATATAAACATAGAACTAGGAAAGGGAATGTATTTTAAAACATCAATTACTGAGGATGGATGGAGGGAGGGTAATTGGTGGGACCACACCTACAGTGCACTTTGTAAGGGTACATGTTAAACTAAGTGTAGAATATAAATGTCTTAACACAATAACTAAGAAGGTGCGGTGCAGGCTATGTTAACCAGTTTGGTGAAAATATTTCAGATTGTATATAAGGCCAACACATTGTCCATGATTTCATTAGTGTACACAGCTATTATTTAATAATAATAATAAATAAAAACATCAATTACGAACCAAAGCAAATACCTCAATCCCTAAAAGGTAAAAACATTCCAGTACTAATCTCCTCCTACAGCTCTTATGGTCAGTTTCTTTAGACCAGGCCTAAATATGTCTTAAGTTGTTTGCTACTATAGAGCTAAGCCTCCTGTAGGTAAGGAAAACGCCTGATATTTTAATCAACTTTAACCTTAGTACATGTAAAAAAAAAAAAAATAGCCAGAATGTATTTATGGAATGGCTAATAAACAGTTTTCAAAATGTATTATTCTTACAAATAAACTTCTAAAAACAAAAATTTCCCTAGAAAGGCGAAATAGGAGACTCCCACCTCTCAACTTGAAAACTTACACCATAAAGGTATAGTAATCAAAACAGCATGGTACTAACATAAGGCTAGACAGACCAATTGGAATACATCCAATACAGAAATAAACTCAAACATCAATGGCTAATTGATTTTCAATAAGATTAATAAGTCTGCTCGATGGAGAAAGAAATGCCTTTTCAACAAATGGTGCTGAGACAACTGGATAAACATATGCAAATATAAAAAATTAACCCAAAATAAGAACAATACCCTAAATAGGATATTCTAAATCTTCATGGCCTCAGATTTGGGAATGGAGTCTTAGTTTTGACACCAAAAGTACAAGCAATAAAAAGAAAAAAATGTATCAGTTTGAATTTAAAGGTTAAATGTTTTGCCCTTTAAACAGGTACAAGGTATTTCTATAGGTAAATGACAAAAAAAAAAAAAAAAACAAACCAAAAAACTAGAGGGGCAGCGCCTATGGCTCAGTGAGTAGGGCGTCGGTCCCATATACGGAGGGTGGCAGATCCAAACCTGGCCCCAGCCAAACTGCAAAAAAAAAAAAAAAAAAAGAAAGAAAAGAAATAGCTGGGTGTTGTGGTGGGCACCTATAGTCCCAGCTAGGCAAGAGAACTACCTAAGCCCAAGAGCTGGAGGTTGCTGTGAGCTGTGATGTCATAGCACTCTACTGAGGGCAACAAAGTGAGACTCAGTCTCTAAAAAAAAAAAACTAGAGAGAGCTGTTAGTTGCAAAACATTATGACTACAGTAAATATTACTGAATTGACACTAAATATGATTGAATTGAAAGTGTTAAAATGGATAATTACATCTTACACAAACTTCACTTAAATTTCTAAAAAATGGCTCGGCGCCTATAGCTCAACCAGCTAAGGCGCCAGCCATGTACACCTAAGGTGGCGGGTTCAAATCCCCAGCCCGGACCCGCCAAACAACAATGACGGCTGCAACCAAAAAATAGCCGGGCGTTGTGGCGGACGCCTGT
>CAUYTI010157337.1:0-15105 GCA_963575145.1 Galago senegalensis | reverse complement strand
GCAACCAAAAAAAAAATAGCCGGGCGTTGTGGCAGGCGCCTGTGATCCCAGCTACTTGGGAGGCGGAGGCAGGAGACTCGGAGGTTGCTGTGAGCTGTAATGCCATGGCACTCTACCCAGGGGGGCAGCTTGAGGCTCTGTCTCAAAAAAAAAAAAAAAAAGGTGGTGGGATCAAATCCAGCCTGCCAAACAATAATGATGGCTGCAACCAAAAAATAGCTGGGCGTTGTGGCAGGCACCTGTGGTCCCAGCTACTTGGGAGGCTGAAGCAGGAGACTTGCTTGAGCCCAGGAGTTGGAGGTTGCTGTGAGCTGTGATGCCACAGCACTCTACCCAGGGTCACAGCTTGAGGCTCTGTTAAAAAAAAAAAAAAAAACCTTAAAAAAAATTAATAAAAATAAAAATTAGCTGGGCAAGAGCAAGACCCTGTCTCTAAAAATAGCCGGGCATTGTGACAGGTGCCTGTGGTCCCAACTATTCCAGAGGCTGAGGCAAAAGGATTGCTTGAGCTCAAGAGTTTGAAGTTGCTGTGAGGTATTTAGCCATGGCACTCTACTCAGGGCAACAAAGTAAAACTTTGTCTCAAAAAAAAAAAAAAAAGTTCACATCAGAGGTATTTGTAACTGCCCCAAATTGCTAACGATTTACATATACACATATAGTGCAATGAATAAACTGAACTATATGGGTAATGGACAAACTATAGCTAATGCTATTCGACAATAAGATATATAATGCTAGTCAAAAGTAAGAGAAATATACAGTATGACTCCATCTGTATAAAGTTCAAACACAAATTATTCAGTATGTTTTGGAGATAAGTTAAATAGGAAAAAAAAAAACCAAGGAAACTATTAGCACAAGATATAGGAGAGAGGCTCCCTCAATGGAGGAGAGCAACTGTTAGTTAGAAAGGATAAATGAGGGCCCTCTAAGATCTGGCAATGTCTTATTTCTAGACCAGAGGATAAACAGGTATTTGCTTTATAATGATTCTTTGAACTGTTTATATGCTTTATGCAATCTTTTGCATAAAAATGAAAGGGCTGGGCATGGGGGCTCATGCCTATAATCCCAGCACTATGGGGGGCTAAGCCAGGAGGCTCACTTGAGGCCAAGAGTTTGAGACCAACCTGGGCTACATGGCAAGTCTCCATTTCTTGAAAAAACAAAAAAGGAAGAAAAAAAATTTTTTTTTTTTTAAAGAGACAGAGTTTTACTTTGTTGCCCTTGGTGGAGTGCTATAGTATCACAGCTCTCAGCATCCTCCAGTTCGTGGGCTTAGGCAATTCTCTTGCCTCAGCAGCCTCCCCAGTAGCTGGGACAACAGGTGCCCACCACAATGCCTGGCAATTTTTTGTTGCAGTTTGACCGGGGCCAGGTTTGAACCTACCACCCTCAGTATATGGCGCCGGCGCCCTACTCATAAACACAGGCACCACTCCTTGAAAAATATTTTTTAAAAAATAGTGGAAGCCTGGCATGGTAGTTCAAGTGGAAGGGCAATGAAAGCCTATAGTACTAGCTATATAACAGGCTGAGGAAGGAATCACTTTGCATGAGCCCAAGAGTTAGAGGATGCAGTGAGTTATGATTGTGCCACTGTATTTCAGCCTGGGTGACAAACTGAGACCCTGCCTCTTTTAAGAAAAAAAAAAAGTGGGCTCAGTGCCTGTAGATCAAGCGGCTAAGGTGCCAGCCACATACATACACCAGAGCTGGTGGGTTTGAATCCAGCCCAGGTCTGCCAAACAACAATGACAACTACAACTAAAAAATAGCCAGGCATTGTGGCGGATGCCTATAGTTCTAGCTACTTGGGAGGGTGAGGCAAGAGAATCACTCAAGCCCAGGAGTTGGAGGTTGCTGTGAGCTATGATGCCACCACACTCTATCCAGGCCAACAGCTTGAGGCTCTGTTTCAAAAAAAAGAATACATCTCACCAAAAAATTACAAAGGGGCTATCTCAAGGTAGTACATGTCCTATCACAGGGGTCCTCAAACTTTTTAAACAGGGGGCCAGTTCGCTAGCCTGCTGGAGGGCTAGAGGGTCCCGGGACAAGTTGGCTGCTAAGCAGGACAGGTAGCAGCAGCAAAAACACCCGGCAGGCTGGATAAATGTCCTAAGTGGGCCGCATGTAGCCAGCGGGCATAGTTTGAGGATGCCTGTCCTATCACATACGTTCAACTAGAGGCTAAAGGTCTACATTATGAGAGTTATTACAGCAGGAAGTCAAGTACTGGTCAAGAACTTGGACTAGACAGCCATCAGATTCCTTCTGACTCAGAAATTTTATGGATCTATTTCATACCTTGTAACGATGATTTTTATGAACACTATTCTGGAAGCAGTCCATACAAAGTACACATGTTGGATCAATTGCACAGTCCCTGAAAAAGATCAAAAATTAGATTCCAAAATAGAGACGGTTGCCGCTGATACTTAAGGTATGACTAGTTTATGATGTGAATGAGTTTCCTGTATGTTAAACTAATTGAATATGGAAATGCCTCAAAAACTAAATTCCAAAAGTGTTTTGAACAAATATAATATAGTCAGCAGAATTTTAGCCTCATTCTACCCATATTTGAACGTGTAAGTTTAAATGTTTAGTTTGAAAGCAACTATTCTCATGAAGATCAAAAAGCCTAAAGCCTTTTGTCCAGTTTCTGTACAACTGGCCTCTTCTATTTAACTAAATTTCTACTATTCCTATAAGTCTACAATTGTGAAGTCCAAAAAGGCCTGAAGCCAAAAGTTTTTTGTTTTTTTGTTTGTTTGTTTTGTAGGTTTGGCACGAAATCTCACTTGGAGGCAATAAAATGACCTGACATGGCATAAAACTACAGGCTTTATACCACTTACTGTAAATATTCATACCCGTCTCACAGAAATACTATGTTTGATTACAGGTAGGTGCCCTGACTCTACGAGGAAGTATTCAGAATTGTGAAATGTATATGGCTCCAAGAGTTTCAAGTAAGAGTATGTGGACCACATTACAAACAAGGCAAAAATCTATCATTTATATGGTTTTGGAGAACAGTAAGAACAAGTGACAGAACTATTTAAGTCATTATTCAAGAAGAAGCTGTTACTAGCCAAACCAGAATTATAAGTATATAAAAGGAAGTTAATTAAGTAGGACTAAATATTATCATCAACAATAATAAAGAAATGTACCTATATCATGAAATAGGTACAAAATACCAATACTATAATTATAACCAATCCTGTAAATTTCTAATTCTTACCTACAAGAATATGTTGTCTCTCCACTTTTGAAAACCTTCCCACAAAGCTGAAATGCTCCACTGTGCTTCAATCTCTCTAAACAAATATCTGGATCTTCCCCAAATAAGTACCATTCCAATGGAGTGAATATTGACATTTGCACATTCTCTTCCTGCTTTTCCAAGTCTGGGTCCATTTCAGCAAAATAAATTTCTGGTACCAATTGTGCCAAATGACGTAAGAATGCAGTATAAAAATCAATTTGCTGATCCCACCACTGAAAGAAAAGATGATAAAAATTAGACTTTCTCACAAGTTCCTTCTTAACAATCTAGGGGTATAAGTAATGGCATAATTCTATAATTTCAAAGTCATTTACAATGTAATTTGCCGTTCACCAATACAAATATAATACGGTCAGCAAAATTTTAGTCTCATTTAACCCATAATTGAATGTAAGTCTGGATGTTTGGTTTTAAACCAACTGTTCCTCCTAAGGAATGAAAAATCTAAAGCTTTCTGTCAGGTTTCCATACAAATGGCCACTAAATTTCAACTGTTCCTGTAAGTCTATAATTGTGAAGTCCAAAAAGCCCTGAAAAATGGTGATTCAAAAGGAAATTAGGTTATTTTCAAAAACCTAACCTTGGAAATAAGCAGTTACCCACATACCACAGATATTGGGGAAAAAACAAATAGCTGTAGTAGATGAGAATTACCCTTCCCTTCTGGAATGGCTGGGTCCTGCTGTGTGAAGGTGAGTCCATCATCAGTCAGAGGCTGTACAGACAAAGCATTCCCCCATAGTTTGTCTCAGGGAACTACAGTGTCTAATAAGAGATCAAAATAAACATCAGCCAGAGTTCTGCAAACACAAAAAGCCCTAACCATAAAAGAAAAAAGTGGATAAATCAGACCTTATCAAAAGCAAAACCTGCTCTGGATAACCACATGTGAAAGACTCAAACTGGACCTGCACCTTTCACCAATTACAAAAAGTGATTCAAGATGGATAAAAGATTTAAATCTAAGGCATAAAATTAAAATCCTAGAAGAAAGTGTGACAAAAACTCCTGAGGATGTCAGCCTGCAGAAAGATTTTAGAAAGATTTCCATGTCAATTGCAACAACAACAGAAATAAACAAATGAGACTTAATTAAACTACAAAGATGCTGCATAGCTAAGGACACAGCAATCAATGCAAATAGACAACCTTCCGGATGGAAAAAGATATTTACATGTTATGAATCTGACAAAGGTTTGACAACTAGGATCTATAATGAACTCAATCAACAAAAAAGGAGCAAACAATCCCATCTACCACTGGGCAAGAGACATGAACAGAACCTTCTCTGATGATGACAGACAAACGGCTAACAAACATGAAAAAAAACGCTCATCATCCCAAGTCATCAGAGAAATGCAAATCAAAACCACCGAGACATCACCTAGTCCCAGTAAGATTAGCCCACATCACAAAGTCCCAAAGTTGCAGATGCTGGCGAAGACACAGAGAGAGTGGAACACTTTTACATTCTTGGTAGGACTGCAAACTAATAGTCTCTTTGGAAAGAAGTACAAAGAATCCTCAAAGAACTCAAATTAGATCTCCCATTTGACCCCATAATCCCACTATTAGGCATCTACCCAGAAGAAAAAAACATCCTTTTATCATAAAGACTCTTGCACTAGATGGTTTATCGAAGCTCAATTTACAATCATCAAGATGTGGAAACAACCTAAATGTACATCAACTCAGGAATGAATTAACCAACTGTAGTATATGTATACCATGGAATACTATTCAGCCATACAAAAAGATGGTGACTTTCAATCTTTTATATTAACCTGGATGGAGTTGAAACACATTCTTCTCAGTAAAAGTATCATAAGAACGGAAAAGCAAATATCCAATGTACTCCATTCAGCCATACAAAAAGATGGTGACTTTCAATCTTTTATATAAACCTGGATGGAGTTGAAACACATTCTTCTCAGTAAAAGTATCATAAGAATGGAAAAGCAAATATCCAATGTACTCCATACTAATATGAAGCCAGTAGGCAATCTTCATGCCCACATAGGAGAAAAACTCATTTCAATTGAAGTTGTGGGAGGGCGAGGGAGGGAGAATGGAGGATTTGGGGTGCTACCACTTAATGGGCACAACGTAGGGGTATATGGCACAACTTTTGGGTGTAGGACACAACTACAAGAGGGACCTACCTAACAAATTCAAATATTGTGACCTGGTTGTTTGTACCAGCATATTAACCTGATTTTTTTTTTTTAAAGTAAGCCCTTTTGTTCCTAAAAAGAAACTATTAAAGACAGCTTATTTGCCCATGAAAACATGCTCCAGATTATTAGTCATTAAGGAAACACAAATTAACATGACAATGAGATACTTCTACATAACCTATTTTAGAGTGGCTAAAATTTAAAAACTGACACTATCAAATGTTGACAAGGCCAGGCAGGGTGCCACACCTATAGCCCCAGCTACTCTGGAGGTTGAGGCAGGAAGATTGCTTGAAGCCAGGGAATAGCCACTACACTCCAGTCTAGGCAACACAGTGAGCCGTGTCTCTAAAAGACAAAACAAAGTTATCAAAGGAGTTCTATAAACTGACAATATTAGAATTTAAATTTTAGATGAGGTTCCATGATAGGTCATCAAGGAAAGTTACAAATATTTGATTATACATAAGGCTTTCTGAGTTTATTCTCATTAACTTCAATATTTCATTCACAAATAAATTTAACTCAATAAAACTTTACACAAAATGCATTAAATTTAGAGACTACTGTAGGAATTAAATTGGCCCATTCTCTTTGAAGGGCAATTTGGAGATAGTTATTAAAATTTTAAATTTACGGGTGGCACCTGTGGCTCAAAGGAGTAAGGCACTGGCCCCATATGCCAGAGTTGGCAGGTTCAAACCCAGCCCTAGCCAAAAAAAAAAAAATTTAATTTATATATCTTTGGCTCCTTGCCTATAGCTCAACGGGCTAAGGCGCCAGCCACATACACCTAAGGTGGCAGGTTCAAATCCCCAGCCTGGACCCAAACAACAATGACAGCTGCAACCAAAAAATGGCCAGGCGTTGTGGCAGGCGCCTGTGGTCCCAGCTACTTGGGAGGTGGAGGCAAGAGACTCACTTGAGCCCAGGAGTGGGAGGTTGCTGTGAGCTGTGATGTCACGACACTCTACCCAGGGGGAGGGCTTGAGGCTCTGTCTCAAAAAAAAAAAAAAAAAAAGGAACTGAGGCAGAATCCCGTATGGCCAGGTTGGTTGTGAGCCTAACATGACCAATGCTTCGGCTGGAATAGCATTTACTGCATTAAGGAATTAAAGTTGACTTTATAAGGCCAATAAAAAAGCCCTTTTTAAAACTGTCCAGATAACCATCAGTAACTTTTCCTTATCTGTGGTAAGTAACAAAGGTCACTTGCTGACAGGTCCGGGAATGGAAATGTGCTCGGGGACCTCAAGAGAAGAGGAATTTACCCAATGCATATAGGTATCTAATGGCACAGATAAAACCTGGGCTCATGAAAGGCTTTTGAGAAGTCCAGCCTGAAAATCCCTTATAAAAGATTCCAGCAAAACCCCCTGACTTAAGGCCTACATGGAGCAGACGTTTGCACACAAATTCCTGTGTGCCCAAGAAGTTTCTTTATGCCTTGTTTAAAAATCCGAAGTAATAGCCTCCAAATGGCAAGGCCAGCAAGGTAGGTATTCAATCTACCTTATTCCTCCCTAGCCTCAGGCTTCATCAGATAAGAACAAAGAAGTAATGGCTAACAACATGTTCTCCATTAAGTTATGTTAAATTGGGTTTTGTTGAAAGGGTTATGTCAAAAGATGTATGTTGAGTGGATTATCGGAAGCTAATCACCAGGTAGTCACATGATGTTTAAATGGATCAGTGAGGTCATTGCTGTATTGTGCACATGTACAAAATTCCCTGTATAAACCAACCTCAAATAAAGACGCTCGCCATTTTGCCTGAGTAAGCAGATGGTCACCTTTATTTAATACACAATTTCAATAAGCATGCTTAGTCTCCATGACATTACTTTTCTGTGAGACACATACAGCAACACCAAACAATGGAAGGACAAGGCTGCTGCAACTTTCTACCTGCCCAGGTAGACACAGGCCAGTCAATAGGGCCAGGGCCCAAGCAATTATACAAGCAGAGCACCCTCTTCCTTTCTAGGCAGGGATTTTGTTTTTACAAGAATTGTCTGGAGCCGTGGACCCTGGATTGGGGCAAGGCAGTGGAGTGGAGGCATTCCAATCCCTTCTTCTCCCCCTGTTGGAATGGAGGCAATACTCATTAGACCTTCAACATCATCCTATCAAGCACGCTGAAGACTGCTTCCTCTCCTTCCGTCTTTACTTACAGGAGGGGAAGTTGACGGGCTTTGCAGGGGCAGTGACTAGCACAGCAGATCCAGGAGAGCTGCCTCTTACCAAGCCCAGGAGAGATATAAATCCTAATTTTTATCAGCTCCTTCATGTTGGTCTCTGTTGCTGTTTCTCTTTCTTCTCCTGTCTGGGTGTTAGCTGCCAATCCACTCAACATTCTGTGATACTTAACTTACTCTTCAGGCTCTCAAGAGATGTCAGATATGTTGAATGGACCATAAGACTTAAATATTGTACCAATATTGATATTGTGCTTTAGAAATGGAAGAAAGATAGATGTGAAGGGGAACTTGTCTAAGGGTTCTCTTATCAACATTCTTGCTTTTTACAAGGCCAGAATTATAAAGCATTTTCCTCCCAAGTTACATGATACAGTCAGAGAAAACATATGCAGCTCAAAGTCCTCAAAGACACTCAGATCCTTTCCCCTGGTCTACTCTACCTTTGGTCAGATTCTACAAATTTGGCTTGAGAAGCCAGTTACTCCCTGTCATAGACTACATGCTTGACCAAAGATTAGCTCATTTTTTCTTCACAGTCATTCTGTTCCCTTCCTACAAATAAGAAAACAGAAAATCTAAGAAATTAGAATACTAAGGATAACAAACCTACTGTGTGAAAGAGAACTTTTGTGGTTCTATCTTTTAGGCTCCTTCCACCTCTAATAATATAACTGCTTTAATTACACTTCCAGATTATTTTTAAAAACTGCTTTCTTGAGACAACAAAAGTATAGGGTAAGACTGTAAGAGTGGCCTCGGGAGCATCTTACAGCCCCTACATATTCTACCACCTACCAGCTCAGTCCCAGGAAGCCAGTGCTCTCCTGAGTCTGTTTTTTCCATTTTCAAAAGAATCAGAGGATATTTGTGTTGAAAGTTGCAAATATTAAATACAATGCCACCTGTGTAAAGTGCTGTGTAAACAGCAAGGCACTTCTTGAAAGCTAGCTACTATTTTCATCTTTCCTGCAGGGTCTCCCTAGCTTTTTCACCTTGTTCTCTCCTCTACATTGTGTCTCTTTTTAAAGTTCTTAGTTCCCTCCCCCCAGCCTGGTCATTAACTACACATATATATCTGTGCCTCTGACTAAACTGTATGCTTCTTTTAAGGGCAGACTTGACGTTTGCTTTTTCTCTCTACACCCACAGTGCTCAGAGGACCACCACAAACAGCACACTTGCAATAAGTGTGTGACTAACTAAAGAATGAATTTTTCTCTCCTACACTGCTCTCGGGACTATAACTTGCACACCCATTTGGGAAAATAGAGCAGCATCTATTGATGTTAAATATACACATATCCAATAACAAAGCAATTCTGTTTCAAAGTGTACATACGACAGAAATGCCGCATTTATCAACAAAACATACGCTCTGGCAGCACTGTTTACAATAGCCAGAAACCAAACACCAGACAAGTGTTCACCCATAGTTAAATAGACAAGTAAAATGCAGTGCACCTATGTAATAGAATATTATACAGCAATGAGAAAAGGTTAACTATAGATACATGTGACAATATGAATAAATCTCACAGACATAATGTGAAGCACAAGAAACCAGGCACAAAAGAGCACAGATTGTACCATCCCATCGACACAAAGCTTATAAGCAGGAAAAATTAATCCATGGTGTTAAAAGCCAGGATGGTAGTAACTAAGAGGGTACCTGTCGGAGCTTTGGGGAGCTGGTTATGTTCTGTTTCTTCACCTACGTGCTATTCAACTCGTGAAAATTTTTCAAATTTTGTACTTTTCTATATGCATGTTTTCTACCAACAACAGGTTTAAGAAAGAATGAACAGATTGATAAATGAATAATACAAATACAATGACAAAATAATACCAGGTGGTTTTGGTAGACGTGAGAAATTTGAAAGACCCACCGGGTCATACGTGAGACCTTCTGTCGTCCAGCTGTTTACACTTCTGCAGCCTCATTTCCACAATTGCTACTGTATACTGTTTCCAGCTGTGCATAATTATTCAGGGTGCAGTGAAGAGGCAATTTTATTGCATTAGATGAAGCTCACTGCAAATTCTCCAAATGTCTTGCATTCCTGACCTTAGCATATATGTTGACTCCATCCAGGATGGTCCTGCTAAGAGATTAGGTCCAAATCTTGATTTAAACCTATTTACTTCCTTTTAAACTGTGTGAATTTGCTTTTCCTCTTATGAGTGAATCAAGAAACAAAAACTCAACCACCTAAATCTTCAATAAAGGACCTCTACAATTTTAAACTAAAGACTTGTTACAGCAAAAACATTACACATGAAGCAAAGATACACCACTTTGTTATGACCCAGGAGGCAATTATGTCCACCATGTACTTACTCCCTAACAGGCAGCATGAAGGAAATGGAGATGCCCCGGTGCTGACGGGAGGGTGTCACATGCACTATCATGTCCCCTGACACTGAAACCAGCAACTTTACCAAGATTTTTGTGTCATTTCTACAACCTGCACAGCTGTCATATGAAGTACACCCCGACCAGTAATTCTTTGATAAGCTGAAAAATGTGATATCGTTTTCTTTCATTTACTAGCAAGCAAGGAAGGGGTAGTCAGCCAGAGAGCAGAGAAAGACTTGTATTGGCAGCTACCATCTGCAGAGTTGACTGATTTATTACTGTGGACTCGTAAGATTACCAGGGCAATCAAATGATCAAACAGGTCTAGAAAAGTGCTGCATTCTGGTGCATGTGTTCCTCTGCTTTGTTTTGCTTTTTTTGTTTGTTTTGTTTTCATTTTATTTAACTAGCCATTCCCACCTATATTATTGCACTTAGAGCTATGCTCACGTCTCTAAAGACAATTATCAACTGATTAGGACCTGAAGGAGAAAGATAAAGCTCACCAGGTTATTTCTGGCCAAGTTATTCACGTGAGTGTAGTAAGTCGCAGAGAGAAATGCTTTTCTCCTCACTCCCTAGTTCTCATCTTCTGCTCTCAGATCAGATTCCTAGCTATTGTTCAAGTTTTCCTTAGAGGCCACGGCAGGAAGTTCTAGGGGCTCTAGATTTCTGCTACCACAGCACCAGTACTTTGTACCTAATTAGGTTAGAGCCTGTTGGCCCTGATTTTTAGACACCTGCTTACATGTTTTTCTGCCCTCACAAATGTCTCTATCTCCCACAGATGGATAATGGTTATCACAATATATCTGTCACATAGCATATGCCCTGGGAATTCCAAAATATCTGTTGAATTATCCTCCTTATTGAAGAGAAATTCTCATGGAGAAAAATCAAATGTCTTAGCAAAGTCAAAAAACACTGCGTTTCCATTTTTCTATCTCTCTGTCACAGAAGGAAAACAGGCTAGTTTGATGCTATTGATTCTTCACCAAGCCCTGCTGTTTTCACCCCAAACTCAGGGCTCTTATGGATGCTTACGAATTGATTTCTAGTGAGATATTCCATTTTTTGCTTTGCTTCACAGTATGGCCCACTGACAGATCCATATCACACCTCAGTGTCATTTCCCTGCTTTCATGCCAATGGACTCTCAATTGCTCCTTTCACATACTTTGATCACCTCTCCCGGGCTTCATGAATCATTTATAGTCATGGCTAGTGGTTGTAATGTCCCTATTTGACCTTGGCTAAACTGAACCTTACCAATTAAAATACATTCCACTTACTTAAAATGTAACCAAGACTCCCCCAGCCCATATCAGCATAGTGGTTAAAAGCAGAGTTTTCTCAACACTAATAAGATAGTACATTTCTGCTTCCTCTTCACAAATTATTATGAGACTTTCCAGTGATTCAAATGATTCAAATTCCTCCCTACACAGTATTCGGGGGAGGGGGTATGACTGAAGATGTCACAGGGTTTGCAAATAAATTTTCTAGGCTACCATTAGGGTGCACTGTGTCCCTTCCCTCCCTCTCCCAGCTTTGATGTGTCCTATTGTTGCCAGTTGTGAAACCATCATGAAGGCGCCTTTTGTCCCTGTGGTTCTGTTAACACCCACCAGAGAGAGACATCTGCGACCACTTCTTTATTTGAGATAGAGGCTTGTTCAGCCAGCTCCCGGATCCCTCTGCACCCCAGCCAGCCACAAAGCAGCACTGCCCTAGGAAGTCATCATCTTATGATACTGTTGTGAAACAGCTCTATCGTTCCTCTCTGGGACAGGCAAGAGTTTAGTGATTAGGCCATGAACAGGTTGACCTGTTCAGGATGACCCTGAATTCCTAAGTAAACTCTTATTTTCTAGACAAAATTTTTTGCTAGAAAAAAATCTTTGCTCAGAATGACGTCTTCTCCAAGAGCTCCTAGTGCGCCATGACAAGTGAGTGCCTGTGGGCAATGTTCATGTGGCCTTTAGACATACCCAGATGTATCCACATCCCAGGTGATGATAGTTTAGGATCATGCTAAGACCCTCTCTACATTAAATAATAGAAACAAACTACACCTTACATTGTTTCCCTATCTCCCCATCCTGCCTGTTGCCCTGTCCATAAAGCATAGAGGACATTTAACCTGGGACTGTTCCTACACTGTTTCAGAGACTTTTGTTAGGTAACTCAGTTACTTTAGTTGACTCAGTTCAACTAAATTCAATAAGAACTTACCAAGCTTCTCTCATGTGCCTTATGTTTGCATTCCTAAGGATGCAGAGGTACAGAAAGCAGAAAGCCTCTACTCCAGGGTTTTCTAGCTTACTGGAAAGACACAGATCAGATCAGTTTTTATTATGCAAGTTGATGAATTTTATGATAAGGGTTAAATAGAGCTGCCATGGAAGCACAGAGAGGAGGAATTTTGTTAGTTCAGGGATCAGAAAAAAATCTCCCTGAAGAAGATAACACTCAAGCTGAATGCTGAAAGGCAAAGAGGACTCACCAGTGGGCCAGGACAGAGGATGCTGAAGCCAGGGAGAATCTCAAGCCAAGATCTCCAGGCTTGCAGCTGAGACTGTTCTTGGGGAGCTCCAAGAACCTGGCTATTCGGGGATCACAAGGTGAAGGATTAGAGAAGGGCAGAGGTAGGAGGATGCACCTATTTGTGGCTGCTCGTGCTTATGACAATATCTTTATATTTAGCTTCTTCCCTATCTCCAGACCACGAGGATTTGCATCTTCTCTATGGGGTTTGCTAAAAGAAAATGTAGCAATCCTAACCATCTGTCACTTAGACAAAAGAAGGTGCACTTCTTTCAATTAGCAAAACATTTGTTACAAAGAAAAACTAAATATTCAGCAAAAATAACTTCTTCTGTGGTTTCTTCGGCCATTGATGACCCATCGTCACCTTCCATTACCATTTCTGTAGGTCACTGCTGGTTCTCTGTCCATGCCCCAGAACCCTCCAGAGGAATAAACTCAGAGGCTGGTACTCTCTCAGTAAGGGGACATGCCAGTGCACCATTTCTGACCCAGCGACTCTGATAGTTTTCACGTTTCATGGGCTTCTTCAAATTGGAAGACTATCATTCAGCCCAGTCCCTGCTGACTTATTAATTGTATTACATATACAAATAATATAAACATGACGGATGGTGATACTAAATGTATTAGGATTGCTTAAACACTGTAACAAAAACAAAAAGTGCAATTCAGTAGATTAGTACAATAGTAACCATTGCTTACCCACCTCAGCGTTCCATACAGCAGATTGGGCGCTCTTCCAGGAAGGCATTCATGTACTAAGGCTTCATCAACCTTGCAGCACATCTATATTTAACAATTGATCTTTCAGATTCCATAGAAGAGAAAGAGAGATCATGGAGAATTCCCTGGAAAGGGAGGTCTTTGGTTAAGAATAGCATATGTCACTGTTGCACACACTCTAACATTTAGAACTCAGTCACACAGCCTCAGTCTGCAAGAGAAATTTGGAAATGTGATCTTCCTGTGTGCCCCAGAAGAAAATGGAATAGTTCTGGCTGAATACATGGCATAGTCTCAGACACATTAAGGAAGAAGGAAAAACTAGGGCTGATCACTGCCTTTGCTTTAATCACTAGTCCACAAGAACACAGAACAAAGATGGACTTATCACCCCATTATATCTTTGTATAGAACACCAGGCCATTCAAAGTCAAGATGGATGTACCATCCTAGGCACTGAGGATGGCAGATGAAAAATGTTTGTACTTCTACATCTGAATAGACACGTATGAGAAAGCTTAACATTTACAAGAGACTTTGTAAGCTACTAGAGATACCCAGAGAACAGAGTATGCAGCTTTCTAAGCAATAAAAGTCTGTGAGTGTTACTAATAAACGCTTGAGTCTGAGAAATAGCCCTTAACATTTCCCCTCTGAGTCTGTACTTTTAAGACTGTTAGCAATTTTTTTCCATATAACAAGATGTCACATGCATTAAGAACCCTTGGCAATACCTGTCTCCAAAAACTATTCCTCATTGGCCATAGTTGCAATAGAATCAAATTAAATTTGGGAGAAAACACTGTACCTTTTTATCATCCAGGAGCAAATATCTACCTAATGACGCAGCCCATGTAACATTTACACATAGATCTAAAATGTTAGCGTCTTGGGAAGAATGAAAGAAAATGAGGAAGGTCATTTTGGTTCATTACACTAGTTTCGCACAAGCTTCACAGATTTTTGAGTAAGTCTACATTTTTTATGTTTCTCATTTCGGTGTCTAGCTATATTTGTGAGTATTTTTAAGAACCCCAAAAATCACAAAATTTCTTTTTACCAAGATTTAGATGTTACATGGGAATATAAAGCAACAGAATACTTTGTGGAAAAGGCATTACATCTCAAGAAATACCTTCATAATGCTGGTTTGAGAATGATATTAAAACTCATAATAGTTGTCATTTTGTGTAAAAATTTGGGGTTTCCAAACTTCTTTCACATTCTGCCTTCCTTTTTCTACCCTTTGGAAAATTCTGATAATAATATTTTGACAATAAGCATAATGCAAATTATTTTCTTACAGTTTGGCACAGGGATCAAGGGAGGTAATGAACACAATCATTTTTGACATAACAAAATGCTGCAGCTGTTATTATCTGTTGGTCTTGTCTAGGCAAAGGCGACTCCCCTCCCTTGCCCTGTGTGCATTCTTCCATGACAGTTTTATCCTATAGACTGTTATTATTTATCATATATTCAGGGTTCTGTGATAGGTGTGAGTTAGCTTAAGGATAAACTGAATATACTAGCTCTCATTGTGAACAATCTGTGAAATCAGAGTTCAAGCAAAGCTAAATTTGAGTACTCCAATTATATGATTTCTGCCTTTTTCTCTGCCCCCCCTCCCCTTTGCACTCTCTCTCGTCCCCTCCCTTCTTCTTTCTGTCCCCCCCTCCCCTTTGCACTCTCTCTCGTCCCCTCCCTTCTTCTTTCTGTCCCCCCCTCCCCTTTGCACTCTCTCTCGTCCCCTCCCTTCTTCTTTCTGTCCCCCCCTCCCCTTTGCACTCTCTCTCGT
>CAUYTI010157335.1:0-29141 GCA_963575145.1 Galago senegalensis | reverse complement strand
CAGGCAATAAATTGGTAGAGGCTACTTTTTGTTTGTTTGTTTGTTTTGGCTATACCATATCTTTTTTTATTATTATTAAATTATCACTGTTACATTAATGCAGTCATGGGGTATAATGTGCTGGTTTTTTTTTTTTTTTTTGAGACAGAGCCTCAAGATGTCCCCCTGGGTAGAGTGCCATGGCATTACAGCTCACAGCAACCTCCAACTCCTGGGCTCAAGCGAGTATCTTGCCTCCGCCTCCCAAGTAGCTGGGACCACAGGCGCCCGCCACAACGCCCTGCTATTTTTTGGTTGCAGCTGTCATTGTTGTTTGGCGGGTCCGGGCTGGGGATTCGAACCTGCCACCTTAGGTGTATGTGGCTGGCGCCTTAGCTGGTTGAGCTATAGGCGCCGAGCCTAGATTTTTTTTTTTGCATTTTTTTTTTTGGCTGGGTCTGGGTTTGAACCTGCCACCTCTGGCATATGGGACTGGTGCTCTACCCCTTTGAGCCACAAGTGCCGCCCCATTTCAAAACTATATTTATAATGAAAGTGTAGTTTTTATTTATTTTTTTATTTTTCTTTCTTTCTTTTTTTTTTTTTGAGACAGAGCCTCAAGCTGTCCCTCTGGGTAGAGTGCCATGGCTTCACTGCTCATAGCAACCTCGAACTCCTGGGCTCAAGCGAGTCTCCTGCCTCAGCTTCCCAAGTAGTTGGGACCACAGGTGCCTGCCACAACGCCCGGCTATTTTTTGGTTGCAACCATTATTGTTATTTGGTGGGCCGGGGCTGAATTGGAACCCACCACCTTAGGTGTATGTGGCTGGCGCCTTAGCCACTTGAGCCACAGGTGCTGAGCCCTGAAAGTATAGTTTTTAAAAATACATGTACATGAAAAGACTAGAAGGACAACATGTCAAAACACTGAGAATGTTGTCCAGGGGTTAGGGAACAGTATTTATGTGCTTCTATTTTCCTTTAAGTTTTCCAATTTTTCTGCTTTCAACATATTTCATAATGAATATAAAATAACAATTAATAAAAGAAGACCAGATGTGGTGACTCGTGCCTGCCTGTAATCCTAGCAGTCTAAGAGGATGAGGAGGGAGGATTGCTTTAGCTCAAGAGTTTGAGATCAGCCTAAGCAAGAGCAAAACCCTATCTCAACTAAAAATAGAAAAATTAGCTGGATGTAGGGGTACATGCCTGTAATCCTAGCTACTCAGGAGACTGAGGCAGGAGGATTGTTTGAGCGCAGGAGTTTGAGGTTGCAGTGAGCTGTAATGCCTCTTCACTCTAACTGGGGTGACAAAGACTCTGTCTAAACGATAACAACAACAAAAAAACCCCATAACTTGGGAGTGTTTATCATAAGAGAAGATGCTTGGCTATCTAAAAAAATTTGCTCTTCTGTTCTTACCATAGTAAACTGTGTATGTATGCAGTGATACATACATGCATTCGTATGTTTATAACGTGTCTGTGCCAAATGCCTTAATTTCTTCATTAAATTTCAATTTTAGTATAATATTCATATGTCTCTTTGATACTATTTTTCTGACCAATGTAATGGAAAAACTTATGGAATAGACGGAATGAAGGATATTACATTCCCGCATCAATCAGGCACTTTATTACACTAGTTTCAACTAGTTACACTAGTTAACCAACTCTCCTGTACTTGAGAATATTAAAATGAAACTCCCTGATTAGGGGAGGTGGTCCTTATTAATTAGTATAAGTACTTGGACATTGCAATACCAATTCGCGAGTAGGACTAAACATTTTAACAAGAATTTCCAAATTAGGCATCCAGCCTTTGAGGGTGGATCAACTGCTGCCTCTTTCACTGTCACTCTGCATTCCCTGGGACATTGCTGGGCTCCCTCGTTCTTTCCTTTGGCGATGGCTTCAGAAAGCTAAATATTCAATTTTCTAATGGGCAGTATTTCCTGTTTTTCTTTAGATTGGTGTTGTACTTGTTCCAGACTTAAGTGCCTAGTTTGAAAAACTAGAGTTTTTGCTTTTTATTCTGATAGAAACGAACAAGTTTACAGAGTGAACGTCATATATCTTGGTACCCAACTGGGGCTCCCCTGCACCCTCACTGATAATTACTGCTATATTGTGTCTATGAACAGGTTCCTGGTATAAATTTACCCGTCAATCAACTGACCTATTTCTTCGCTGCAGTTCTCATTAGTGGTGTTGTACATGAAATTGGACATGGGATAGCAGCTATTAGGTAACAATATTTATCTTATTTTTTATACTAAGTGCAAAGAAGCTTTTCATTTAGGAATTTATTACTGAAACCTGCTATATCTGATACTACATTTTATACTTAAACTATTTTTCTTTCTGTGGATACTGCCCAGTGCATAGCCCATCATTTATTACTTTGAAGTAGCTTCTCTTTTATAGAGAAAATAACATGTTAATGAATATGCTTAATTAACAACATGTATATCTGTAATCTGCGTTTTTCTATCCTTTCCCTGCGTGGTTAGAGCCTAATGGTGCTTCAAGTCTTCTCATCCAATTCTGAAAGCTAATCTTTCCATTCATCATTGGGTCAGAATGATAACCACTGTACTCCAAACCCTCTCACCTTAGTACTTTCTTAACTTTATCAGCTGAAATAATTTCCTGCTTCTGCTCATGTCCTCTGCTGGCTAGAGCAAGAACATGGAAAGCATTGGATTTAACAACTATCACAGGCTGTTTAGAAACCCAAGTGTAAGATAAGAAGAGAATGAAACTTGGGACCTGCTTTGAGTATCATGTCCTCTTCTTGGCCTTGACTACCCAAATTTATCTTTATAATTATACCCGAGCATTTAAAAGCCCACCTAACTTATAAAATCGTGATAGGGAGGGGACTCATTGCAACTCCCCTGCTATTCCCACTGATAATTTACCGCCATAATCAGCAAGCATGCTGATGGGAATGTGTTTTATCCTTTGGGTTTGTGGACCAGAGAAAAGGTTAAGAACCACTGTTTTAGTGAAGATTTAATTGCTTCTTATTACTTTTCAGTTGCTTATGAACAAGAGTCTATTGACTGGCAATAAACCCTCGTCTTGACTGACCATATACTGTTAAACAGGTGTGCACGCTAGTAGTTTAAAGGGGCAGCTACTTTTTTGAAATATTTTTCATCTTTGCGTCCACATTTTTAACTTTTCAGCCTTTAGGGTTGTACATATAGAGACATCATTATTAACAGCTTAATAATTTAAAATATGTTTGCAAAATAGTGGGTAATTGTTTTAAAAATCCCAACTGCCATGAAAAAGTAAATTGTACCATTGTCTTATATATGTAGTATTGAATAACAGTACAAAATATATTTAGGTGATGCTTTTTTTTTTTTTAGAGACAAAAAACTTTATTGCCCTTGGTAGAGTGCTGTGGCATCACAGCTCACAGGCTCACAGCATTCTCTAGTACCTGGGCATAGGCAATTCTCCTGCCTCAGCCTCCGAGTAGCTGGGACTATAGGCCCACCACAATGCCTGGCTATTTTTTTGTTGGAGTTTGGCTGGGGCCGGGTTTGAACCCGCCGCCCTCGGTATATGGGGCCAGTGCCCTACTCAATAAGCCACAGGCGCCGCCTATGATGCTTTTTTTTAAAGAGTAGCTATTTGGTCTTATGAGATTATTAAATGTACATTTTTAGAAAATGAAGTGATAAAAATAGTTCTCTGAAGGACAATTTGAGCATTATGTATTTTTTTTTAGAAAAAGAGTCTTACTTTGTCCCCCTCGGTAGAGTGCCATGGCATTACAGTTCATAGCAACCTCCAGCTTTGGGGCTTAGGCAATTCTCTTGCCTCAGCCTCCCAAGTAGCTAGGACTACAGGCACCCACCACAATGTCTGGCTATTTTTTTGTTGCAGTTTGGCCGGGGCTGGGTTTGAACCTACCACCCTGGGTATATGGGGCCGGCGCCCTACTCACTGAGCCACGGGTGCCACCCAGAGCATTATACATCTTTAAATGTATTTATTTTAACATTAGCACAATAAGAATACACTTAAATAAATCTCTATCATTATTTATGATTGCTATGACAGATGTGGTGGTTCATGCCTATAATCCTAGCACTCTGGGAGGCCAAGATGGGTGGATTGCTTGAGCTTAGGAGTTCAAGACCAGCCTGAGCAAAGCAAGACCCCTTCCCTACTAAAAATAGGAAAACTGAAGTAAGCAGATTGCTTGAGCCCAAGACTTGGAGGTTGCTGTGAGCTTTGATAACACCATGGCACTCTACCCAGGGTGATAGCTTGAGACTCTGTCTCAAAAAAATATATATATATGTATGTGTGTGTGTTCAGGTAATTTATTTGAATTATATATTTTCCTCTGTTACCTGAAAATAGTTCAAAGTAAAGCATAAAAATCTGTTTCATTTAGTTTCTCATAGTATTAACTATTTTTTATATATGTGACTCATATTAATTATTTGCTCAGCATATCGGTTTCTGAAAATTTTGAAGTTATGAGACTATTTCAGAATGCCCTGTTTTACAAAATTCAATTTCACAAATAACGAAATCCATGCATTATTATAAAATTATGATTATCTATACATAGTATAGATAAAATTTTTGGCTGTCTACAGAGACTTTTTAAAGCAAGAATTTGAATTACAGTGAGAAATTTTAAGATTATATACATTATTAATTTGACAAATACAATGGTATTAGTAAATTCCTTTTTCTTATGTGATTTCTTAGGGAGCAAGTTCGATTTAATGGCTTTGGGATTTTCCTCTTCATTATTTATCCTGGAGCATTTGTTGATCTGTTCACCACTCATTTGCAACTTATATCACCAGTCCAGCAGCTAAGGATATTTTGTGCAGGTAACAGACTTGAATTTTTATTTTTAATGTTCATCTGTGGTTTGGGTTTTGGTTTTTCTATGGTTAGTGTTTTTATGAAAAGTACATCACAAGTGACAATATCGTATCTTTTGGTTAATAAATTCAGTTTATAAGACATCCTCAAAAGTGTATAATAAGTTTACATTCCAGTTACTTCTTTAAGAGGAACTACAAACTAAATTATTAAAATTTTCTTAAGGAAAACATCATTTTTACTGATGCTAAGAAATGGCCACAACCTGAAACCATACACTATGAAAAATATCTGTCAACTGAAATTAGTATCAAATCAAGGGATAACACGAAGAACTAACCAAGAGATAACTTGAAAGAATTCAGGAATGGAAAAGAGATGGTAGTGAAAATGGGTGGTGAACTCTAGCTCTGTCAGAGTTCAATTAGAGAAACAAAATCACTAAAGTATATTGCTATGTAGGGACTATAGTCTGGGAAACATAGTACCATCTTAGCTAAATTGACACAAGACAAATTCATCACAACCTTACATTTCTTTAAATAGAATAATCAAGGCTAGGCAAGTGTAGAGTTAGAATTCTTGAATTGACTTATGAATTTAATAGAACTAACAAAAAAAAAATTGGATGTGGGAAAAGTAAAAACAGAAAGTCTAAGTACTAACTTCTTCAGTTTCATAGTGGAGAGTCTGCCTGAAGCTGACAAATCAAGAAATAGAGGCTTGAGGGTATCACTTAAGATTATAAATGTAAACACTACAAGATCTAAAACCACACATAAACCTTTCAAGTTATGAGAGTGAAAGCATGAAACACAGACCAAAGAAAACAGACCTTGTATCAAAAGATAAACTAAATGTAACAAACTTAAGACCAAAACACATTTCTTTTGCCAATAAATACAAATTAGTCAGGGCCACATACCTAGAGTCCCATTAACTCTGGAGGCTGAAGTGGGAGGAGCACTTGAGCTTGGAGTTCTGGTCTGTAGTGTGCTATGATGATTAGGTATCTGCACTAAGTTTGGCATCAATATAACCTCTTGGGAACAAGGGACCACTAGGTTTCCTAAAGTGGGGTAAACCAACCCAAGTCAGAAACTGGAGCAAGTCAGAACACCCCTGCTGATCAATAGTGGGATTACACATGTGAATAGCCCCTGCGCTAAAGCCTGGACAACATAATGAGACTCTGTCTCTTATTAAAAAACTATATATACACATATGATATAAGCTTACCTATTAAAAGAAAAATGTATTTATTCTGGATTAAAAATATCCCAAATTTACGATCATATTAAAGAAATCCATCTAAAAAGTTACTCAAAAATATTGAAAATAAAACGAAATGATGACCAGAACATAACCATGCAAATGTGAACAGAAAATAAGACCAAAAGCATCATTAGGCTTGGCACCTGTAGCTCAAGCAGCTAGAGCGCCAGCCACATACACCAGAGCTGTTGGGTTTGAATCCAGCCCAGGCCCACCAAACAACAGTGACAACTACAATCAAAAAATAGCCGGGTATTGTGGCAGGCGCCTGTAGTCCCAGGTACATGGGAGGCTGAGGCAAGAGAATCCCTTAAGCCCAGGAGTTGAGGTTGCTATGAGCTGTGGCACCACAGCACTCTACGTAGGGCCACAGCTTGAGACTTGAGACTCTGTCTTCAAAAATAAATAAATAAATAAAGCATTGTTAGACATAAGGGGCTACTAAATAAGAAATGTAATCTATAATGAAAAGCATAATAGTTGTGACTCTAACTATATCAAATAGCATCAAAACACAAAACAGAAATGGAAAAAGTACAAAGAGAAACAAATGTAACAAACACTCATCTCTTAACACATGGCAGATAAGTATAAAAAAGTAAGGCTATGAAGCTCTGATTAGGGTAAAAATAGATATGCCAAACTCTATACCTTGGACACAGAAGACAGTTTCTTTTCAACTGTCCTAGAATTTATAAATTTGACTGTCTATCAGTCCACAAAGAAAGCCTCAATAAATTCTCAAGGTAAGAGAGGAACCTAACTACAAACTACCTAAAATTTAGAAATTTATCTTAATCACATCTTGGATCAATTTAACTCAAAACCATAATTTCACTGTATGTATAAATTATGATAATGAAAATGAGTTTACAAATATAATATGTAAAGTTTTGCCAAAACTAAAATTCACTGCCTAAGGCAGTTGTTATGCAATTAGAATTGGAAATAAATCAGTTAGCATTCAACTTAAGAAGTGAGAAAAGAACTATAAAATAGTTAAGAAATGAATTACTATAGATACAGGCAAAATATAATAAGTTAGAAAACATAAAAATAGAACCATTAAATTCAAGAGTTCCTTGAAGAAAAGATTAAACAGTAGGAGAGAGATCCTCTACAGACAGAATTAGCAGTCAGATGACAACTAATACAGAGAAAATTAAAACAATTTTAAGTGTTCTTTATCTCTGCAAAAATATTTCAGAAACCTGGATAAATATAAGAAAATAAAACAACTGAAATTAATACCAGAGGAGATAGAAAATAGTTGAAATACACCAATAATTAGAATGGGAGAAATGAAGAGGCTCAGCGCCTGTGGCTCAAGTGGCTAAGGCGCCAGCTACATACACCTAAGGTGGCGGGTTCGAATCCAGCCTGGCCTGCCAAACAACAATGATGGCAGCAACCAAAAAAAATAGCCAGGCGCTGTGGCGGGCGCCTGTGGTCCCAGCTACTTGGGACGCTGAGGCAGGACACTCGCTTGAGCCCAGGTTTTGTATGTTGCTGTGTTCTGTTTTGCCTTGGATTGCTACCAATGGTAATAGGTTGTGGCTGTGTCTAAAAAAAAAAAAAAAAAAAAAAGAAAGAAAGAAAGAAATGAAGAAAAGTTGGTGAAGAATGCCCCTAAAAATTTCATAGGTAAAATTCTTTCAGATCTTGAAAGTACTTTTCTTTTTAATTCCAATTTAGTATAAGATTAACAGAACACATAGAGAAGGAAAGTAAGATTTTTCTTTTTTAAAGCCAACATTTACCAAGCTACTCAGGAGGCTGAGAAAAAAATAAATAAATAAAGCAAACAGGATGTTGATAAAACATCTGATAAAACACAAAAACAACCTACTGGACACAGGGCTTACCTCAAGAATGCAAAGATGGTTCAACATTAGGAAATTTATTTGAATGCCGTTACGGGAAAAGATTCCTCATCTCAGAAGATACGGAGACAATAATTTAACAAAATTCAGCATCCATTAGCTTTTTAAAAATTCTTAGTAAAAAAGGAGGAATAGCTGGATACTTCACAGTGGTATAATACTTAGAAGTATTCCTATTAAAGGACAACAAGCAAACCCCCTATCAACTATTACTGATATTAAACGTTGCTGTATCTTCGTACAATTAAAGAAGAGGGGAGAAAGTATAAATATTAGAAAGGAGCAGGCTTTTTAAATTTTTGTGCAGATACTGTCATGTGGAGGGAGAGGAGAAGACGAGAAAATCAATTGAAATAAAACGGAAAAAAATCAGTGAATATCATGCTTACTAAATTAATATCCAATAAACGATACCTATCTGGGCAGGGACATGGAAGCGTTAACAAGCGCGTGAAGTCAGCGCGTGAAGTTAGTGCACGAAGTCTGCGCATGAGCACAGGGGGCTAGGCGTGGCCTTGCACGTGGTCAACCGGCGGAAGCATTGCGTACTCACGCGCATGCGCGTCTCACCCAGAAGCACCTGCGGCTCGCGTCTTAACGGACTCCTTTCTTTTGGTACTCGGTGTTTTCTTCTGGCTCCCTCCTCTCTCTGGAGCCCCCACCTTTACGTGGGGCTCTGGGGCTCGTGCCTCTTTCCCTCAGCCTTTTAATTTTCCCACGGCCTTCCAGTCAGCTACCAGCAGCCGAGTAGCCAAGACCGCCACAGAGCTCTCGGCCATGGCCTCAGACGAAGCGCTCTACCTCTCCACAGAAAACTTGGACATTACCCCAGATGTGGAGCTGGACCAGATCGCTATGGATGCCATTCCTATAGAGACTATGTCCCTCGATGCCTTCGAGGAGTACGAAGATCTCAGCGGCAGTTGGATCTATGGAGGCCACAACCACCCACCTCTGATAGGGCTGCAGCCACTCTTCCTTAACAACGGGGACCCTGATCAGGACTTGATCATGGTGCAGACACAAGAAGAAGTTGTGGGCTACTATGACTCTGACAACCCACAGGCTAATAACGACTTCGAGGACCAGATGGTCATCCCGCTCGGGGACGAAGATGGCTTCTTCCGACAGACCCTTGCTTCTTTGACAGCTTCTGCAACAACATCAAAACCAACTCGCAGCAAGAAGCGCAGCAAGAAGGCCGGTAGCAAGAGTCAAACCAGCACGCCCACCAAGCAGGGAGGCAGCAGCTCGGACGTGGGCGGCAGTAAGAAGTGGGAGCAGAAGCCGGTCCAGATCAAAACACTAGAGGGTGAGTTCTCTGTTACCATGTGGTCCCCTACTGATCAGAAAGAGGCAGGGACTGAAAGACAAAGTAATAATTCATCTCCTGATTATTCCGAGTACATGACTGGGAAGAAACTTCCTCCTGAGGGCATACCTGGCATGGACCTCTCTGATCCTAAACAATTGGCACTATTTACTAAAATGAAGCCCAAAAAGCCCAAGGAAGATGTTCCCAGAACGGTACCTTGCCCTCATAAAGGCTGCGGCAAGATGTTCCGAGATAACTCCTCGATGAGAAAACACCTGCACACCCATGGCCCCAGGGTCCACGTTTGTGCTGAATGCGGCAAAGCTTTTGTGGAAAGCTCAAAATTAAAACGGCATCAGCTAGTTCACACTGGAGAGAAGCCGTTCCAGTGCACATTTGAAGGCTGCGGAAAACGCTTTTCCCTGGACTTTAATTTGCGCACTCATGTGCGAATCCATACCGGAGATAGGCCCTACGTGTGCCCTTTCGACGCTTGCAATAAGAAGTTTGCGCAGTCAACTAACCTGAAGTCGCACATCCTAACGCACGCCAAGAACAAAAGCAGCCAGTGAAAAGAAGAGAGAAGACCCTTCTCAACTAGGGAAGTGTATGCCAGCAGTTGCAGTTGAAAATAAATTTGCAGCTCCTTTGTTGTTTCTAGAAAAGAGTTTTTAAAAATGAATAATACATACTTAAGGTTCACATTTTGATGGAATAGTAAAAACAAAAATTTTAAACAGTAAGCCTTTATGTAAGATAATATTGCTAAGATGTTTTATCTTGTTTTATAACTGTTTATGTCAAGTTTGGTCCCAACAGGAGAATAATTCCTGAACTTTACATCAAGAGACACTTCTTTATACCACTGTGTTAAAAATGGGACTTTCTCATAGTCTTAGAAATTTGAAATTCACTTCTTTATGTCATTTTTAAATTGTATTTTCTAAATGTTTGTTTCTGCTTTTAGTAATATACTTAGTAATTTGATGTGTGGTTTTTCAGGGGAGAGGGGTGATAACTGCAAAACATTTTCTTTAAAAGTGTGAAGTTATATGCATACATGAAATATTTTTCTGCTAACAAAGTTACACAGGTTTCCTTTGCTGTCTTAACATGAAGTATTTTTCTGCTAACAAAGTAACGTTTTTTTTTTTGCTGTCTTAGCATGGTATATTTTTCTGCTAAAAAAGTTACACAGGTTTTTGCTATCTTAACATAACATTTTCTGATAAAGTTACACAGGGTTTATTTGCTGTCTTAACTTTGGTCGTGTTCTTGGATGTTACCATTTTGCATAACTATCTTTTGGCTGTATTCATTATATAGTATTGAATATTAGATGACTTAAAAGCACTACTTTAAACCTATTTCAGTCATTGCATTGTCCTCAAAATTCTACCAAGTGCTATTTTTTAAATAATTCTTTGCCTGTTCAGTTAGAGTAGTCTGAGTTGTAGGCTATGTTGTGTATCTATTGACTTTAATATTTGATATGTACATCTTATGTAATACAAAAAGCAAAAATAAAATGTGTTCTAAAGAAAGAAAAAAATGCAGTTTGCCTGTATAAATAGAGCAGCTAGAGGGTGGTGCCTGTGGGTTAAGGAGTAGGGTGCCAGCCCCATATACCAGTGGTGGTGGGTTCAAGCCTAGCCCCAGCCAAAAATTGCAAGGAAGAAAAAAAAAAAAAATAGAGCAGCTAGAAAATGAAGGAAAGGGGGAGGGTGCTGCTGACATCTTGTGGGTAGAGGTCAGGAATACTGTTGAACATCCTTCAATGCATAGGATAGTTCCCCCAAACAGAATTATCTAGCCAAAGTGCCAATACTGCCCCTGTTAAGCCGTGCTCTAGAGGCATACAGTACTTACAAACAGATTATTAATGGACAAGTTTGTTTCCTTGTGTTTGTTTGTTATATTTTGTTTTTTGTTGTTCAGAGTCCCACCCTATGCTTTGAGCAGAGTGCAGTGGCATCATAGCTCACTGCAACCTCAGACTCAGGCTGTGAGCATCCTGCTGCCTTAGCCTCTGAAAGCCACTGGGATTACAGGTGCTTGCCGTGGCACCTGGCTGGGTTTTTCATTTATTTATTTATTTATTTTATTTTATTTTTTTGAGACAGAGCCTCAAGCTGTCCTCTGGGGTAGAGTGCCATGGCATTACAGCTCACAGCAACCTCCAACTCCTGGGCTCAAGCGAGTCTCTTGCCTCCACCTCCCAAGTAGCTGGGACCACAGGCGCCCGCCACAACGCCCGGCTATTTTTTGGTTGCAGCCGTCGTTGTTAGGCGGGCCCAGACTGGGGATTCGAACCCGCCACCTTAGGTGTACGTGGCTGGCGCCTTAGCCGGTTGAGCTATAGGCACTGAGCCACCAATTCTTAAGATATAACTACCGGCTCAGCGCCTGTGGCTCAAGTGGCTAAGGCACCAGCCATGTACACCCAAGGTGGCAGGTTCAAATCCAGCCGGGGCCCGCCTAACAACGACGGCTGCAACCAAAAAATAGCCAGGCGTTGTGGCGGGTGCCTGTGGTCCCAGCTACTTGGGAGGCGGAGGCAAGAGACTCACTTGAGCCCAGGAGTTAGAGGTTGTTGTGAGCTGTGATGCTACGGCACTCTACCCAGGGGGATAGCTTGAGGCTCTGTCTCAAAAAAAAAAAAGATATAACTACCAGCCTTGGAAGTAAATGTTCAGATTTTCAGGGAAACAGACTTTTAAATGTCTAGAACAACAGCAAATCTACAAGACAAGATGGGAATGTGAGGCTGAGGCTTCCATCTGACAGAGAAAAAGGAGGCTGAAGGATCATTTCCTTTGTGCCGCACCTTGAGAACATCAGCACTGAAACAATCTCAGGGACTGTTGGGTCTCGGGGCCCAGCCCCCTCTCAGGAATTCTTTCCAAATCCATCACCCAGACAACAGTGCAAGTGTCGAAGATTCACTGACCCACTTAATGTGCCCCTGAAGCCTCCCAGGCTAATCCTCACAACCTCGATCAGGAGTTAACATTTTGTCTTCCTAGAAATCAGTAAAAAACAAGAACAGTGGAGACAGCCAGGGATTTCAAAACCTGGGATGCAGCCTGAGGACCAGTGTCTCACCCTCCCTGTTGTCCCGAATTTCAGGGTCTTGGTGGGAACGACCTCCAGTCAGAGCCACAGAAAAAAATTCAAAGTTTTTTGCTACTTCAAATTAAAGAAACCATATCTGTAGACCAGGCGAGAGAGGCCGGGGGTGGTAAGAAGTGATATTCACAAGCAGCGATTGCTTTCTAGATCTCTGTTATCAATCTTTCACCACTTAGACAATCTGGCCTCCAGGCCAACATGACTTAGCTGCGGGAAAAGCTGTCATCTAAGGGTACTATGTCACTCAGAAGGAACACAGACTTGTGACTGCCAAGGCCCCAGCCTTTACCTTCTTACAGAAATGAGACTCTAAATACAGAAAGAAGCCTGTGATGGCTGTTTCCCTTTGAGAAATAATAAAACAACACTTTCTCATCTGACAGGGTGCTATGGATGACATGTTCCTGCATTCGCTGGGTACGTGTGAGACGAAGGTGGGGGGAAGAGTCCTGGGAACCAAGGATGCTGGAAACTGCTTTCCTAAAAGCATAGAGCATGCTCAGCTCCACCTTCTCCCCCCTAAGAGAGCCGTGTCCCATATATGGGCAGAAGGAGGTGGATGTCTGGATACCCAACCCCACTGGGGGAGTGGCACAGCAACCAAAGAAAAACAACATTTCTCTTCTTGAATCGAGGCTGCCTGTGTGAGGCCACGGAGAGATGAGACCATGAAACTAGATGGCTAAGTCAAAAGATGAAAAACCGAGGGAAGGAAACTCCTGAGGCACGTGTCAGTGTCAGGCGGGCCTCCCTAAGAAGTACCTCGTGGGTGAGGGAAGAGCAGGTTTAATGCCCAGGTCAGAGAAAAGTAATGTAATGCTAATTAGGTATGCATATGACCGATTAGCTTAAAAGTCCTATTTTATAAACAATTCCCTATTTGACAGCACAATCCTCTCTAAGGTCGGGGATGACTGATTACGAATGAGGTGTGGACCGACCCACACATGTCTTACTTCCCACACGGTTTGCATCTCTCCCGCCTTATCAGACCAGCAAGCCCCCAGCAAAGATACTTCCAAATTAGGCTCAAATTAATTTTTCTAAATGGTTAATGGGCCATAAGGAAGAAACGCATCAAGTGTCCTCCCCTGGAAGAGACACAGACAGGGTAAAGGGCCACTCCTCCCTGCCCTGTGGTGGCTCCAGCTTCCTACCAGCGTATTTTACAGGGATAACCCCAGGCCAGCGCCCGCACAGCCCCCGTCTGTCTCTGGCCAACGGCATCCTCCGGTCCTGGTCCTGCTCCCACCCTGCCCCCACCCCCAAAGCCGGGGTGGCTTCCGCTCACCATTTGACTTGAGTCCCTCCCATGGTCCCCTCCTGGCTCCGGCTTCAGCAAGCCTGTGTTCCTGGGTGGAGCGGGAAGCTGAGAGTCACATCGCTCCCAAATTCGGGCATGTCTCCCCGCACTGGGGACCGAAGAACGACACTACTGGCAGGCCAACTAGCAGAGCTGCTTCGCCCCGACCGCGGGAGAAACTAAAAGGGCAGAGCAGGCGCCTCGGCCCCAGCGATGAGGATGCTCCGGGTGAGGAGCGCGCCGTCCGGGCCGCTCAGACGCTGCCGCAGCCCGGCCTCAGCGGAAGCCACCTCCCCTCGCAGGCGCCGCATCGCCCCGGCCGCGCGGCGGGCACCCCCCCTGACCGAGCCATCTCAACCCATCTCCGACCCGGAGGGAGGCTCCTGGGGCTCGGGCTGCGCGCGTGCAGACGATCCCGCTCCGCGCCGCCTCCGACCCCTCCCTCCCGCCTCCTCTGCCGCCCTCCCTCCCTCCCCTGCTGTCACACGCGGGCTGCAGCGCTGGGCTCCAACCCCAGCCGGCGCCCCGCGGGACGGCTCTGCGCAGAGGTAGGCAGGGCCGGAGGGCAACTGGGAACCCCAGGCTAGGCAGGGAAGGGGCTGCGCGGGTCAGCGGAGTCACGAGGAGAGCTCTGGGGGTCCTGGGGCTGGAAGCCCGGCACCAGAAACGTCGCCTTCCTCCTCTGACCCCTCCCCTCCTGGACACGTAGGTCCGGACAGGTCTAGTCCGGAGAGGGCTCAGCCGGGCTCGGAGGGAGGGGAAGGTTGTGGGGTGAAAACCCGCTGAACGCCCATCTCCTCCCACCTTCCCCTCTGGCGTTTCCGTTTTGTGTGTTTCTTTTTTCCCAACTGAGGATCATTTTGCTTGGCTACAGGAGGAGGCTGGTCGGAGCAACAGGCTGGCAGGGCTCCCTGAGCCCTCTCGAGGTGAGAGGGAAGGGAGGAGACACCAGGGGAGATCTTTGGTGAGCCACGCTTCGGGGAGCCCCTCTTTGTCCTGAGAGAGCCACATATCGGGGTACCCAGGCCTGTGCATGGGCCACTGAGCCATTAGGTGGGCTCCCTGCTGGGTGGTGGGGGCGACAGAAAGTGCCAGAACCTGCTGGGATCCTGATAGCCTGGAAAAGCTCGCTCCTTCCCTGGGGGCTCAGTGAAGAAAAGGCGGAGTAAAAACCGAGCGTGCCAAAGCCGCGGATGAGCAGTCGGCTTTCGAAGAAAATGACAAAATCAGGAAGGAGTGAAAAATGGATAGAGGAAAGCAAACTATCCTCTCTGACCCCTGTCCTAGAAAACTGTCACCATTAGCTCATTGCAGTCTGATTTCCTCTGGGTCTCTCATTCACACGTTTCACACAGTCACAACGCCCCTCCCCCCAGGTTCCTGCCTGGCAGGAGAAGCAGGTGCTCTCAGGAAGAAATCTAGACTCTGCTCCCCATCCCGGCTCTGGCGGGCACTGCCTGGCTGAGAAGAGTGAAAGGCCTGCGGACATGCAGGAAGCAATAGATCTCATTATACAACAAAACGGCCTTTGAATCTGTGCCAAGTGATGGTCCAAGCAGCAACCATGGAAGAAATGATTTAGATTCTGATTTAAAGTCCAACTACTGCTTGATGGATATGGCTCTCTTTTGGGTGATGAAGATATCGCACAACTGGACAGAGGTGATCACTGTGCAACACTGTGAAGGCGCTGACTGCCACTGATGTACGCTTTACAATCTCGAATGGTTCATTTCGTGTGAATTTTGTTAAAAAGCTCACCTAAGGAGTTCCATATGTCCTCACTACATTTAGGAATGGTCCATCAAAATAGAACAGAATTTCATGAGGATGAGAAATAAGAGGAAGAAAACAAAGGCACATAAAATATATGTAACTCAAGGAACAATTAGCCTCAAATAGAGCAGACTATTCTGTGTGGAGTAGGAGAGGAAAGGTCATAAGAACATAAATATGATTCAGCACTGAAATGAAGTTAGTAAATAAGCTGACATAATCTGGGGACTGTTTATAGGAGCATGATTTACATGAGCAGGAAAACAGTCTTTTTCTGCCACTATCCTTGGCATTGGCAAGGTTTTTATTAGAGCACTGTATCCTGTTTTGGTTTCTGCACTTCGCTCTAAGGGATAGAAACAGCCTTTCAGCTACAGTCACAAACATCATTAGCTTACTCAAATGCATGCTAATCTGCCACAATTCCCAACCCCGTAAATGAAAGCTGGAAACACACTAATGCTCTCAGACAACTCTGCTCAATGTCCACTCTTGCTGACTGTTTCTATAGCCTTCTCAGGCCATAACTTATAGTTACACTTCAGCTCAAGGACAGTACAACGGGACTGGCTGGTATCAACCCTGGCAGCCCATATGCGAATATCAGAACCACTGGGATGGGCCCAGACAGGTTCCGCATGCCCCCATGTGGTCACAGCTAAGCATTGGCCCTGGTACTCCGCAGAGTTTGCATTTGTGGGAAATTCACCAGCACCCCGCCCTTGCCTCCTGCCAGCACAAAACCACAAAGCGTTGCTAAGGGCTATGCCTTTAAAACCAAACATAAACTGAGGAGATAGAAAAGGCTTAGGTGCCTTATTGCTTTTGTGTTGCTACTTGAAAGTGAGAAGCCCCAAGAATTCCGTGTTCAGAGGTGACAATTACCTGGAGCAGCTAGATTCAGATGGTGACCTTTGTTGTCCTTCGTACTGCTGCACCAGGGCCCGCACGCTCCAGTATGGGTTCTCAATCTCCTCATCCATGCTGCTGTTCCTAAAGTCAGAGGCAGCAGCGGGGGCGGGGGGGGGTAGTGTTAGTCCTTCAGTTCAGATCAACTCAACAGGCACTGATGGACTGTCCCTTTGAACACTAGAGTTAAGAAGATGACAAAGGCAAAGCCCATACCGCAAAGACACTTGAAACTAGTGAGGAAGGTGGACACAAAAACAAATACAGTAGTTGACTGGCTCCCTTCATTGACCACCTCCATAAACTGACCTAATTTCCACAGACCAGACCATGTACCACATGTACATATCAGTACAGTAGGCCTAGTTCCTACATTGACCACCTCCATATGTTCACCAGTTTGCTACAGTCCTTGGGTGATCAATTGACAGAGGCTCTACTGCAATTTCACCAGTCTTTGCACCACCCCACAAAACACTTCTTGCCATAACTCTCTAGGACCAGGCATCCTCAAACTACGGCCTGTGGGCCACATTTATCCAGCCCGCCAGGTGTTTTTGCCACCACTGCCTGTCCTGCTTAGCAGCCGACTTGTCCAGGGGCCCACAGTCCAGCCCTCCAATGGTCTGAGGGACAGTGAACTGGCCCCCTGTTTAAAAAGTTTGAGGACCTTTGATCTAGGACAGCTTGGCCTTTTGGATACATTCCGAGGTACCTCCCCAGATGACTGGAACATTATTCCCAGTGTCTCCCAGTGAAGAAAACACACTGTGCCAAAAGCATGTATTTAAAATCTGGGCACCCAGAGCAAAAAGTTACACATAAGATTCCTTTACTTTCTGCTAACTGCAAAATAAATATCTCCCCAAAAGTGCTCTTTTGTGAGACCTCCCCAAACTCTACTCCATGTTCTGATCGAGGACTTCTTTGGGTGCTATTTCACATATATAATTTATCACCTCAGAAAAGAAATATAGTTCAGCGAGCAGGATCAGCTCCAGTTCCCAGATTTTTTCTCTTACCTCTGTCTGTATCGAAAGACATCCCGTCCTGACCGTGACATGTCATGACACACATCGGCCAGAGCAGCAGCTGCTCCCTGGGCGACAGCAGTGGCACAGTGTGGTTGGTGACTCTGAAGTGGGGCTCTGGAGTCCCGCCCTTGGCTCACCGTCCTGCTGGAGCCAGGTTTGAAGTGAGCTGCCAAGGCAAGGACCAGCCTCATGATAGACTTCAGGTTCCCTTCCACAATATCTGAAGAATGGAAGAGACCAGAAAGTGCTAAGAGGGAGGCAAAGGTTGAGGACTGCTACATTTAATACACAGTGCCAGTGACATAGGGAAGCACGGCAAAGTCTCAGTCCTCTTGAAACTATGTTCAATAGGCTTGGCGCCCCTAGCTCAGTGGTTGGGGTGCTGGTCACATACACCAGGGCTAGTGGGTTCGAACCTGGCCCAGGCCTCCTAAACAACAACGACAACAACAAAAAAATAGCCGGGCATTGTGGCAGGCACCTGTAGTCCCAGCTACTTGGGAGGCCGAGGCAAGAGAGTCACTTAAGCCCAAGAGTTTGAGGTTGCTGTGAGCTGTGACACCACAGCACTCTACCCAGGGCAACATAGTGAGACACTGTCTCGAAAAAAAAATTATGTTCAACAAGGGAGACAGAAGATTCGAAAGCAATTACAATAAAGTATGATAAAGTGTTTTGATAAGAGAAGTGTAGGATTCTTTGGGAGCTCAGAGTAAAAGCATCTTATCTAGTCTAGAGGGCTCAGAAAGCGAGTTCTAAACTGAGACTTGATGGATGCAGGGTGGTTCATTAAATTAAAAAAGGAAAAAGAGTATTCCAGGAAGAGGGGACAGCAGGTAGGAAGGTCTAGAGGTGAGAAAGAGCATGACACATCAGAGCAGGACTATCCGATGTGGGAGCCACTAGCCACTTGTGGCTACTGAGCACTTAAAATGTCCCTAGTCTGAATTGGAGTGTGCTATGCATGTAGTCCTTACTTAGCGCACACACACACACAAACAGGAGTGCAAAATATCTCGATGACTTTATATTGACTTCATAGTGAAATTATATTTTGGATATACTGGGTTAAATGTTATTAAAATTGATTCACCTGTTTCTTTTTTTATGCTGTGGCTATTAGGGACCTTTATATGGCTTGCATTATATTTCTGTAGCACGGAGCTGTAGTGTAAGAACTGAAAGAAGAGCAGCCAAGCCAGAGCCCAAGGGGACAGAAGGAAAGTGAGGTGGCAGGGGGATGAGTCAGAGGGTGGGTCGTGTAGGATATGGTAAGTTACGAGAGGGACTTTGGACTTTATCCCAAGGGTCCTCAGATGCAGAGGGGTGACACAAACATGTACTCTTAGAAAGATCATTCTGGGAACAGTGTGGAGAGCAGATGGGGGGGGGACAAAAATCAATGCAGTGGTTGGGCGGCGCCCGTGGCTCAAAAGAGTAGGGCACCAGCCCCATATACCAAAGGTGGCGGGTTCAAACCCAGCCCCAGCCAAAAAAACTGCAAAAAAAAAAAAAAAATCAACACAGTGGGACTAATTAGAAAGCTGGTGTACTTCTCCAGGTAAAAGACAGAGGTGTCCTGAATGGCAGTGTTTCCTCAAAATAGCTGACTTTAATGGGCCAGATCCCCAAGCCCACTCCAATGGGGACCAGATCAGGGAAATGATGGTATTCTAAATATTGCCCTAGAAAAAAAGAGAAATGTAGGCAAAATAAAATGTGGTAAGTCTGGTGAAAGTCAATGTAAGAAAACAGGTAAAATTTTATTTTATTTTTTTAGCTTTGTACCTTTTAAATATGCAAGGCTTGGGAAAAAATTATCTGATACCTTCCACAAGGTACTCTCAGTACTTGCCCACCTACATGAGCCAGCAGAGAGACCACCGATAATCCAGCAGGAGCCTTCCTGCCCCCACTCTCATCAGACCCACAGGTAATCAACCCAGGAACTCAAGCAGATGATACTGTTAATTACATCTCCATATAGGGCTGAGAAGAATGACCTATGTTTCCATATACAGCTGTGTTGCTTTTGATGTTGTGTTACTGTACAACAGAAATGTGTGCGCTGAGGTTCTACGTAGGGTACAGAAGAAAAGCCTGGTAGCCCTGCAAGTTAAGAACCGCTTCCATTCATTGTTTACGCTGGAATTTTTCTCCCCATGGAGTATAAATAAAACTTAGTGTTTGTCAGCAATAAATGGTAATACTAAAAAAAAAAAAAAAAAAAGAACTGAAGCAGATCTATAGTCTTAGAGAATCAGTGAGAGGCCTGGGCAGCCTGTGTGCCCCAAGGACACCTGTGTTGCTTTTTCCTTGTAGCCTAAACTGAAGTAGGAGGATAGCTTAAGCCCAAGAGTTTGAGGTTGCTGTGAGCTAGGATGCCATGGACTGTACCCAGGGCAACAGAGTGAGACTCTATCTCAGTTAAAAAAAAAAAAAAAAGAAAAGAAAAGAAACGCTGAGTGTATTCATTGACCAAGGACGGGATGAGGCACTGACCTTTAGCCGAAGTCTGGTGCATACGAATCTTTTTGGAGGCCACAAATTGTAGCACTTTCTCCACATTATTCTTCATCTCCTGTTGGTTACTGGGAGTCAGCTGTATCCCACTCAGCTTTTCTCCTGCTGTTAGAAGAAAGAAAATTTATGAAGTTAGAGGAAAGGATATTATCAAAGTTTCATAGCAGCTAGGCACAGAGGAAGGAAAGACTTGATGTAAATACTACAATTATACATAAATACAGTATATAAGTGAGTTAAGTCCTGTAACTTGTAATTTAGATGTCTTAGGCTACAGTGGAAGAGGATGACTTGTGAGAAGTCAGATTTGGTTATATTTTGAACACAAAGCAGACAGTACATGTGAAGGATTACATCTATGAAAAAAAGTTAATAATTAAGGATGACTTCTGAGTGTCCTGCTTTAACACCTGGGAAAGTGGTAAAGTGGTGTATTATTTAGACAAAGAAACCTGGAGGATAAAGAGACTGGTAGGGAGACTAACAACCAAAGTTCTGATTGGGACATGAGAAGTTACAGTTGCATATTAGAAATCCAAGTACAGCTCGGCGCCTATGGCTCAAGTGGCTAAGACGCCAGCCACATACACCTAAGGTGGTGGGTTCGAATCCAGACTGGGCCGCTAAACAACAATGACAGCTGCAACAACAACAACAAAAAAAAAAATAGCCAGGCGTTGTGGTGGGTACCTTTGATCCCAGCTACTTGGGAGGCTAAGGCAGGAGACTCACTTGAGCCTAAGAGTTGGAGGTTGCTGTGAGCTGTGATGCCACAGCACTCTACCCAGGGGGACAGCTTGTGGCTCTGTCTCAAAAAAAAAAAAAAAGAAAGAAATCCAAGTACAGTTAGATATTCAGATCTCAAACTTGAGGGAAAGTTCCTGACTAGAGATGCAAATTTGGGAAGAGATCACTTAGGGGTAGAGGACATTCAAGAGCTAAGAACTAACCCTGGACCGCTCTGACATACAGAGGTCAGGGAGGACAAAACTCCAGCAAAGCAAGCCGGGGCAACACTATGGAGACCCCATCTCTACAAAAAATTCCAAAAAGAAAAAAATTAGCTGATCATGGTAATGCGTGCTCAGGTGCATGGGAGGCTGAGGCAGGAGGATCACATGAGCCCAGAAGTTTGATCACACCACTGTACTCCATCCTGGATAACAGAGAAGATCTTGGCTCAAAAAAATTTAAAAAGGAAGGAAGGAAAAGCCAGCAAAGCAAATAGAAGCCAATGAGGAAGGTAGAACAGAAGCCAGTACAGATGGAAGAAAATTAGAATCTAGTCTGTAGGGTCCTGGAGACCAAGGGACGGCGTAACTGATTATGTCAAGTACTGCTAAGCTGAATAAAAGGAAGACCAGGGCCTCGCCACTGATTTGACAAGGTGGAGGTCACAACCTGGAGGAAAGCAGTTTTGCTGGAGTAGTGGGATCAAGAACCCGATAAGGAGAGGTTAAAGAAAGAAGAGGAAATAAGGAGGCAAAAGCAGTGAGCAGAGACGAAATCTTGGGAGGAGTTTTTCTATGTGGCAAAGTCACAGTATAAAGTTGTAGTTAAAAGCCTAGTTTGGGGAAAACTAAGAATACGCTTACATATGCAGAGAATATCTTCTCAGGAAAGAAATGCAAGAAACTGCTGACACAGGCAGCCTCGAGAAAAAATGATGGGCAGCTGGTGGAGGGACATGAATGGAAAAAAGGCTTTGGACTTTATATGCTTTTATAACATCTGGATTTCCTGCCAGTGCATGTATAACCTCACCAAATAAATAAAGAAAAAAATTAAACGTTTAAAATGGGCTTTGGAATTTAAGTGATCTAGCTTTGAATCTCGGCTTTGGCACTTAAGAGCTATATGACTTTGTAAAGTTGCTCAGCCTCTTTAAACCTCATAAAATAAATAGTAGTACTTGTATTCTGCACGTATCATCAGTAAAACAAAATAGCATGCTTAGCTACTTTGCTTGCCTCAAACTAAGTATTCGACGAACTTACTTATTTTTATAAAGCCTCTCTTTGAAGCCTGTTTCCTGAAAGTGGGGATAATATCTGTTTCCCAAGGTGTTATGTTTAAATGAAATTAAACAAGACAGAAAGTGTTCAATTCTGGCAGTTGCTATTACTGTCATTACAAATGAACAGTCTGATGAACTCATGAGCTGGGCCAGTGAAGTGTTCACAGATGGACTACCTGCTGTAAACCTGGCTTCTTGCAAGCCCCGCATCCCTCAATGACGGTAAGCAAGCTCAGCTGACTAGTTTAACGATAAATGTTGGAGTCCCTCTTATGTGTGCTCGGTAAGGGATTATACAACAGAAAAGGTTATATTGTGCCTACTCTTAAAGAGCTCAGTCTATACAGGGGAGATAGGTAAAGAAATGATTACCACCAATACTTACCATGGGAGGAGAGAAATAATAACAGAGCAAATAATAACAGGACAAATAATAACATTTGTCCATTTGTCCATCTAGCAAGAATGACTAGGGCTTCAAGAGGGAAAACCCTTCTGCGGAGCATTACGGGGACATCACACAGGGGCCCTTTTGCTGGTAACACTCTTCTTTTTACCTGGTGACTACTTTTCTGGCCAAGGGTTAGCTATCAGTTCTTCTGGCAGACCTCCATTTAGACAGCAGTTCTTCTGGTAAGCCACCCCTGGGCCCTAAGACAGGGCTGAGCATCCTTCCTATGTGCTCCCATCTGCACTTACCCATCAGAGTGCTAAGTACATCGTGGAAATGACTTCCCTTTCCAGCCTTTCCAACTGGATTGGTAGAATCTTGAGAGCACAGACTGTGCTATCATCAAATTCCCAAAGCAAAACACAGTGCCTGGTAACCAGTGTTTATTAAATAATAAATGAATTAACCCTGGGCAAGTATTTTACATCTTCTCTACTCTGATGCCACCTATTCTAAAGAAGAAACAATGTGCTCTGAAGGGGAAGTGGCGGATAGAGAAGGCCACATCTGGGTCTACGCTAGTATCAGAATCTGGGTGCTACTGACCAACGATCTCGATGAGATACGCCAGGATCACCCCATCCCGCAGATCCTGCCGCAGGTCCTGCACAGGCTTCACCGCCGGCCTCTTCTTCAGCTGTGCGTTCACCCAGGCCACATAGGCTTGTAGCTGTTGCTGGAAAACAAAGGTGGAAGTAAGGAAAAGGTTGTACATTGATCTCGTCCCCTACCCTGAACCCTCTAAGGCAGCATCAACATGATGGGGTTGGACAACCTACATCAGAGGAAGGAGGAAGAGGTTTTAAGGACAGAAAGAAGGAAGGTTATGGACAACCGACATCAAAAGAAGGAAGAAGAGGTTTGAAGGACAGAAAGAAGGAAGACAGTATATATTATGGTCAGACACAGACCTAAAATTCTCTAGTTTTATGCTAATCTTCAGGGATAAACTAACCTCTGATTTGGTGGCATTGTAACACAGTTAAACAGATGACTCCTGCCTTTCCTTGAGTTTTGCTCTGTTGACTAGGGATGAGGGCTAGGCCCAGAACCACAGCCATTTTTGGGGTATAATCACTGCTGCCAGCGACGCACCACACTTCTTGGGAATAATCACTCATGTGCCATACGCTCACTGGGCTGTGATACTCATGTGAATTGCTCCAGGGGGACCAGGAATAAGCAATAAACCCTGCCCCGAGCTGCCTCTCCAATAGCTGCTTTCTTCAAAATGAGACTTAAGCAAAACCATCTCAGAGTCAACCCAAGATTTAGTCTCCTGAGCCCATAATCCTAGGATTGCGACAGAGTTAGTTTTAATCCATGCTTTATGTTGTCAAAGAGGATCTGGTTACCTAAAACCTACACAAAGAGGAGAAAAGATAGGGCTATGGCGAGCAGTGTTATTACAGACTGAGAGGCACTTTCATTTACTTTTAGACAAAGCTAGAACCTAATATTATCAGAAATCTGTCAGGGACCTAGGAAAGAACATATAACTCATCCCAACCCTTGGACAAACATATATTCCATTTTGTCCAACAAGCAGAACTTGGACGCAGATGTTTATTCTGATTATTTGGACAGAAGATGGGCACTAACATCAAAATAGCACATAAACAGCGTCAGGGTCCAGGCAGCAGCTCTGGTTTCTGTAGCAGCCCAAGACTCTGAACCTAAAAATTAAGTCCAAGGGCTAATTATATTAAATTATAATTTGGTTAAAATAAAGTTGATTTCTAAGCCCCAAGTACTTCCTTAATGAAATGATGCTGGAAATTACTCACTGGCTGCTTCCCGAGAGAAAATTAAGTCTTGTCTGTTTTCTCTCTGTTGACTTACGGGAATGCATAAAATCCTTTGGAAGACAGTACTGAACAGCCTATTAGCTACAGACAAACTACAGGAAATACAATGATCAGGAGAAGGTGGGAGCAGGAATCTATTACTTATTCGGAACTACCATGAACTCAACACCTTTTAATATTCCACAAGTTTTAATTGGTTAATTAATGTACAAGACACAGGGCCCAACCCACGATTGATACATCCTAAGTAGTCATCATTTTCATCGTTATGAAATTCAATCCCCCAAAAGCACTAAAGAGTCAGCTTTATCTCCATTTTATGGATGAGGTTCTGAAAAAATACATGACTTCTCCAATGTTCCCTACAGCTGGGACACAGCAGACCTGGGACTGAAACCCAGGAAATGTCCAAGAATTTACCAAGGATCCAGCTCACTCCTCAGAACAGACATGGCTGCATCTTTTGCCTAAGACGGGCCAGAGGCCCATCCCCAGGACCAACTGGGCTATGTAATGCTCCAAGGCAGTGATTTTCAACCAGTGCAAAATGACAGGATCTTAGGTGTGCCACAGAAAATGTTAAAGATCATTAATTATTTTCCAAAGAACTTCAAAGCACAGTAAGTATATTCTTTTTTTTTTTTACTCTTTTTTCTTTTTTTTGGATCAACATAATTTAAGTGTTCCACAGAAGTTTAACTATAGGCTCAAGTGTGCGGTTAGATTAAAAAGGTTGAAAACCTGCTCTAAGGTAAAGCACTGGTGGAGGGAGACCAAGCAAAGGATGCCTCCAGAGGGAACCACTCTGGTCTGAGGAAAAGGAGGTAAGGCCAGAAAAGGCATTAAGGTAACAGCTGGGCTCTGATTACCTGGCTTATGTATAAAACTCCTAACCAGTTTCTCTTTATCTGATATCACCCTCAACCCACCCTCCACACATTCCTGCTAAAAACCCATCCCTGGCCTCCTATCATCCTCAATAAAGTCTAATCTCCTTAGCTGCCGTTCCAATCTGTCACATGCTAGCCCTCACCTGTCCTCCAGCTTCACCCACTATTCCCCCAAACACTCCGTGCTTTTTTTTTTTTTTTTTTGAGACAGAGTCTCAAGCTGTCACCCTGGGTAGAGCACAGTGGCATCACAGCTCACAACAATGTCAAACTCCTGGGCGTAAGCAATTCTCTTTCCTCAGCCTCCCAAGTAGCTGGGACTATGGGCACCCATCAAAACACCCAGCTATTTTTTGATTGCAGTTGTCACTGTTGCTTAGCAGACCCGAGCCAAGTTGGAACCGGCCACCCTAGGTGTATGTGGCCAGCGCCCTGCAGACTGAGCCATGGGCCCCGCCTAAACACCCCGTGCTTTGGCTCCTCCAAACCACGTATAGTTCCCCAAATGCACCGTGCTTTCCAGTTACTCTGTTCCCCCTACCTGCTGTCCCTTTTTTTTTTTTTTTGTAGCTCAACCCAAGCATCACCTTTTCTGGAAAGCCTTCCTTGAGCTCTTACACACTTCAGACTCTGATCTCCTTGAAAGCATCTCTGTGATAATCATTTCAACAATAATTAGGTGCGGGTACTGTACCAAGCTATGGGGCCACAAAGAGCCCTGTGCCTTCAAGAACCTTGAAGATAAAAAAAGAGGAGAAGCCTGCAGGCTTATCGAGACAAGGCCATGATGGAGTGCACAGGGTGCTGACAGAGTATTTGCCCAACCTGAAATCCAAGTCCCTAAACGAGGGAGGGAGGTCTCTTAAAGGAGAAAAGGACGCAAAGAGCTAAGCTCTGAAGTATGTTTTTAGTACATAGAGAGTCACAATAGTTCAGAATTATTTGACTCAGAGTAATAGGTGCTGAACAAATATTTGTTTCAATCAGTGGGTCATTTGTCATATTTTATCAGGCCAAGACCCGAGATGATTGCAAAAATTAATTATGCAGAAGCAAACAGGAACAAGTAGAGCAGTTTTCATTAGGTCAAGATAATTTCTACCAACTTGGCACCTGTAGCACAGTGGTTATGGCACCGGCCACATACACCCAGCTGGCAGGTTCAAACCCAGTCCAGGCCAGCTAAACAATGACAACTACAACAAAAAAATAGCCAGGCATTGTGGTGGGCACCTGTACTTCCAGCTACTTGGGAGGCTGAGGCAAGAGAATTGCTTGAGCCCAAGAGTTTCAGGTTGCTGTGAGCTGTGACGCCATGGCACTCTACCGAGGGTGACACAGACTCTGTCTTTTAAAAAAAAAAAGATAGTTTCTACCTTAAGTAACCATAGCTTTTTCTTGGCTGTACAACAGAAGTATGTCTCTGAAGCAAAACTACTTAAAGGTTCCTAACAATACTTTTTATGCACATTAATACAGGTTTACAGTTTGGGTCTTCCAACAAGAAAAGAATAATAATTGTCACTACTTTTCTGAACCCCTGCTCTGTGTTAAGACCTATGCTAGGTCCTTTAAACACATTTTCCCTAATGCTAATCTGCCAAAGAGATGTTATTGTATCTATTTTGCTCACTGGAAAGTAAGACATAAAATGATGAAATAACTTGTTCAAGGAGACCCAGATGGTAAACCAGGAATATGGGAGTCAGATCTAACTTCTAAACCAACACTCTTTCCCTTCCACCACGTTATTTCCTAAATAAATGCATATCTCAGGTTTAAACAACTTCACTGAAACTCTCAGGATGCTCTGGAGCAGGCGTCCTCAAACTACAGCCTGCGGGCCACATGCGGCCCGCCTAGGACATTTATCTGGCCTACAGGGTGTTGTTTTTGCCGCCACTGCCTGTCCTGTTTAGCATCTGACTTACCCCTCAGCCCACAGTCTGGCCCTCCAACGGTCTGAGGGACAGTGAACTGGCCCCCTGTTTAAAAAGTCTGAGGACCCCTGCGGAGTCTAAACCACCCCCTTCACTATACTCCATTCCTGAGTCTCCTGTGTGGTAAGCTCTACTAAGTGGCTGTCTACCACTCAAAGTGGCTCCCACATCGCAGCAGCGCCATCACCTGGAGGCCTGTTAGAAATGCAGACACCCAGGCTCCTCTCCAGCCTAAGGAATCAGATCCACGTTGAACAAGATCCTCTGGTGACTCACACGCACATTAACGTTTGAGAAACACTGATCCAGACCACTGTTCCCATAGCGGCTGTACATCAAAGTCACAAGTGAAGCATTTCAAAAACAGACCTCACCCAAAATCCACCCAATTATTTCCCCAAGCTTCTTCATATGAGTCTTACATTATAAGCTAAATTTTATAGCTAAATATTCCACTTTCCTTGACCAAGGGGTTCATAGCCCTGACGACACATCAGAATCACCTGGAAAGCTTTTATAAAATACTAATATCTGAAGCCCATCATATATCAGTCAGAATTTCTTTTCTTTCTTTCTTTCTTTTTTTTTTTTTCCTGAGACAGTCTCACTATGTCGCCCTGGGTAGAGTACCGTGATGTCACAGCTCACAGCAACCTCAAACTCAATTCTCTTGCCTCAGCCTCCCAAGTAGCTGGGACTACAGGCATCCACCACAACACCTGGCTATTTTTGGCTGTAGTTGTCATTGTTGTTTGGCAGGCCCGGGCCAGGTTTGAACCTGCCTGCTCTGGTGTATGTGGCTGGCACACTAGCCACTGAGCTACAGGCACCAGGCCTCAGTCAGAATTTCTAAGAGTAGGAAGCAGGTATATCAATACTCCTCAATTCCTCCCAGATATGTGCAGAGACGTGAGCCAAGGTTAACCACTCCTTACATATACAACTGTCATGAGTATTATTGCTTTTCTGGTCTAACTAACTCTCTGTGAAACCATGACACCTAAAACCTAATACGGCAAGTTTTCTGGAAGTACAGGAGATGTACAGCTTCTACATTCAAAATACCGTGTTTCTGTCTCTTTTCTTTCCTTCTTTCCTTCCTTTGGCGACCAGATCACACTGTTAATTCATATGAAAGGGTCATCCAAAACCCTAAGTATTATTTTCTAATTGACAAATTTTTCATTTTAAAATAACTTGAGGCTTACAAGAAAAGGAAGCACAAATGGTACAAAGAGTCTCCCTCCACCAATCACCCATCTTACCTAACCACAGTACACGGTTTGATCCTTGATCAAAACAGGAAGTTAACACTGACATAATACCATCAACTAACCCAGAGACCACGCTCAAATTTCACCAACTGTTCCACCAATGCCCTTTATCTGGTCCGGGATCCAATCTAAGGCCTCACACTGCAGTGCGTGGCCACGTTTCTTTAGCCTCCGACCATCTGGGACGGTGGCTCGGCCTTTGTCTCTCACGACCTTGACAATTTTGAAGAGTACTAGCCGGTTATTTTGTACAGTGGCCCTCGATGTGGGTTTCTCTCAAGTTTCCTCCTAATTAAATTCAGGTTATGGATTTTTGGCAAGAATATCAAAGAAGTCATACTGTGCATTTCCTGGTGAATCATAGCGAAAGGCACGTGGTGCCAAAACGTCTCCTACTGAAGTTAACTTTGATCCCTTGGTTAAGGCAGCATCTGCCAGGTTTCTCTGTTGTAAAGTTGCTATTTTTCCTTTAATTAGTAAGTATCCTGTGGGAAGATGCTCTGAGGATATGAAAATAACTTCATCATCACTTTTCCTATCCCTTGAGTTTTTCTTTCCTGCAACAGTTACTATTATGGTGGTTCCCAAAGGATGATTTTCTAATTCGTCATTCCTTTGCTTAATTTTTTTTTTCTTTGAGACAGAGCCTCAAGCTGTCCCCCTGGGTAGAGTGCCGTGGCATTACAGCTCACAGCAACCTCCAACTCCTGGGCTCAAGCGAGTCTCTTGCCTCCGCCTCCCAAGTAGCTGGGACCACAGGCGC
>CAUYTI010157333.1:0-10768 GCA_963575145.1 Galago senegalensis | reverse complement strand
GTTTTAACTCAATAACTAAGAAAATGACATGAAGGTTATCTTGACCAGTTTGATGAGAGAGTATTTCAAAAGGTACATGAAAACAGCACACTGTACCCCATGATTGCATTAATGTACACAGTTATGCTATAAGAAATTAAAAAAAAGGGGGGGCGGGAGCAAAGGATTAAAGTTGTGACCATCCTGCCCCAGGGGCACGCACTGTTCTCCACACAGCATTCTGAAAATATGAGCAAAATACCCCTGTACGTGAATAGAAAAATGCCTTACTTTTGCCAAAAAACAATCAGAACAGAGTAGAATATTCCATTAACAAAGAACTAATTTGGAGTCAATAAACAAATGAATGAAATACAATTAAATTTTAAAATTAATCATTAATGCAAGGCATTTTAAACACTGAAATCTCACTAAAATCTTCCCCCTACCTCTAATTATTTCAAACTGATAAAGAGTTTTAATATTATGAAAACAAAACATATTAGGAGCCAAAGCCTAAACCCACAATGAGTATTGCCAAGGACATTACAAATTCCTATGCTGCCCTTACAGAACATACTAGACTTGTAAAGTTCAACTGGCGACAACAAAGAAGGGAGCGATCCACGAATTGACACATTTTTAAATTGAGAAACATCCCAACCTGTAGATGTTGACCACTATAGTACACCTTTTCTGATTTACACTGGTGGCTCTAAAAACATCCCTGATCTCTGCTCCCCCACACAGCGTAACTTCAGGCTCCGTCAAGAAGTGACAAGTACAGACAGAACGCTGGTGAGCGCAGCACTGGACTCTCTCAGCCTGTCCCTTAACAAGCGTTCAACTACCTTCCTGGTCATCTGGTGGTTAGAAAAAAGAAAAAAGAAAAAAAAAAGATGTGCTCAGGTGCCAAGAAGTCATCCTCCCACCCCTGACCTCTACAGAGGCAAGCCCCTATCTAACCATCCTAATTCAAGCATTCTCTGCCTCTTTAAGACATGTAATACCATACCACACTGTATATTTTAAGGCAAAAAATAAATAAGTGTGCTTATAAAATATTTTGAATATGTTATATTCAAACATTCAGTACTAAAAACAAAGCTTCTCCTCAACCAGCTAAGTGCACTCTCAACAGTTATAAGAATGAGAATTATGGTTTACTTGAAAATAACATCTTACCACCCAAAAATCTCAATGTATTAACCTCATTAATATGAAGAAAGAGCATTTGTGATTTCTAAAGTGAAAATGCAGGTAGGTTACAAAGATTACCCTACGCTGAAAATACGATTTTCATCTTGGCTGTAACCTACAAGGACTAAAACCTATGACTCTATCATTTACTAATGAAAGCTCCCTAAGACTGCACTCTTTCCCTCCACCTCAAAACTGACCCAGAATCGAGCCACTCCAGCAATGCTAGGCCAGTTACAGAGGAACCTCCCCAAAACACGGATAACGGATGACTTCACATAGAGCACAATTTTGGAGAAGTCAGAAACCAACTATTCTATTAGGAATAGGGAAAAAATAAAACACAGCAATCTAAAGCTTGAAGCTTTTTTACTGATCAGAAAGACTAAAATAAATTATTTTTCAAACTGTCCAAGCATAATTTGGAGGTCTTTGAAAACAGGCAAAGCAGCATCATAGGACCAGCTGATACAATGAATATCAAGTTTGTATAAGGCTGTGCCAAACCCTTTCCAATACTGGCTCACTAATCCCTCTCACAACCATCTGAAGAGATATGGGTTATGTTTTCTCCTTACATTAAAAAGAGGAAACCCTGGCCTGGTGCACTGGCTCACACCTGTACTCCCAGCACTCTGGGAGGTCGAGCTGGGTGGATTACCTGAGCCAGAGCTAGACCTTGTCTCTAAAAAAACACAGCCAGACACTGTGGCGGGCGCCTGTAGTCCCAGCTACTCGGGAGGCTGAGGCAAGGGAATCGCTTAAGCCCAATAGTTTGAGGTTGCTGTGAGCTGTGATACCACTGAACTCTACTGAGGGCAACTTTGTGAGTGAGACTGTCTCAAAAAAAAAAAAAAAAATGAGGAACTAAGAGAGACTCAACAGCTTATCTAAAACTCAGCGAGAAAGTAAAGTCACTCCCTGACAGACAAAATACTGATTTCAAACTGAGGATCAGATGTGACCCTCAATCTTTGCTCATCACTTCAACATCTTTAATATCATAGTCAATTTCTTATTTGTGTTAAGCATTTTGACATCCTACAAATCAAACCATACATCATGGGTTAGATCATATTCCCAATATCTGTCACCATCAGTAGGACATATAATCCTATTTATGCCACAGTTCTTATCCTGATTCTTAAGTGCTCTCAATGTTCAGGAATGGGTACAATGGGATGTTGTAGCTCTCTGAACAGTCTCATTCCTGACTGTAGTTGAATTAACAATTTTCAAAGAGCTGGAGGCAATGCAATTCATGTAACACAAAAATAACATAGAACAATTTGAAGCTGATTTACCAGCATAGGTCCTTTAGGACCATATAACACTCTACAGGCAAGACTAGGAACTACTATTATCCCTGGACAATACTATAACTATGAAGGTACAGCAGATTCAGATATGTTTATACTGAACCTAATGCTACCTTTTAAAAATCATAATAAAAAGATATTACTCTATCATTTGTCTTTTCCTGAAAGCAGTACGTCCCCCCCCCCAAAAAATACAATATTGAGTCTTGGATATTTGTGGATGAAACCCCATGCAGAGTAAAAAATTCTTACTCTACCACGAGGTGGACTTCGTATCACTTCACACAAATGAAACATGCAACAGATTTAAATTCACTAATCAGAAAACTATTTGACCATTCACCATCAAAAGAATCTTTCTTGCTGTCTGTTTTATCTTACACATATTCTTTCCAATTTATGCATGAACCCAGAGTAATTAATATTTGAATTTTATGCTTTGATAGTAAAAGAATGATTTTAATTGTTCAGATTAATTTTGCAGCTGCATAAGGAAAAGTGAATGATGGTTTACCTGATACTTAGGAACTTATTTGAAAACTGCCTTCCAAATATGTGAACAAGTGAATATGGATAGGAAGTGGTCGCATTTTTCCAACTCTCTGTTAATGACTTTTCATGTTGCCTATTTACACTCCTTTATTATACTAAAATAACCAACAAGCTCTGACAATTTTTTGAGCAATTCCTACATGCAATTACTTCAACCAAACAAGAAAATGTCAATTAAAAATTTTCCAGTTAACTTTAACATGTAAGCATTTCTTAAAAAACCAAGTAATGAACAGAAAATGTACTTATTTTATGCACTCTGTGAGAAAGCAAAGTTGACCTATAGCTAACTCAACCTTCAAATTCCATTTATGGACTGAATGTAGTTTCTGAGAGTGTGGAAGAAAGAGAAGTAAACTGGAAGACCTGAAAAGCATATGACCCAGTTAAATCTGAAAAGATTTGGGAGTCAGAAAATTCTACATTTCACCTCTCCAATATAGCAACCACTAGCAACATGTGGCAATTTAAGTTTAAAATAATTAAAAGTAAACAAGACTTAAAATACAGTTTTGCTAGCCACATTTCAAATGTTCAGTTACGTGCCTTGCGGCCGCTGTGTTAGCACAGATAGAAACATTTCCATCCCCGAAGAAAATTCTACTGGACGGGTTATTGGTAGCTTGAATCTCAATGCCATTGTTTGTAAAGTGTTCATAACTCGGTCAAAATGGAAAGAAAGTTATTGGTATTTTAATGAGATAATGTATTAAAAGCATAGGAAATAGTGCTTAGTACACATCAGATATCCAAGAAGAGCTATTAATAACAATCCTATATTGAACTTTGGTATATAATGTTAACTGACCATCAACTTCCCCTTCCTGGGGCTCATTTTCCTAAAGTGAAGAGTTGGGGAAGTTCTTCTGGGTAACTTCTAAGAACCCTATCAAATGCTACCATGTTAAACAAAATGTTGATCAAAAAGGGCACAAACTCCTACTCAGTAAACTATTACCTAGGCTCCTAAAGCTTTCCCAACAGATCCCGAAGCATTTATCCAGAAACCCTGGAAGACTGGCTCTCCAATAGTCTGTGAGCTATTTATAAAGTGTCTTAAAAGATTACCGGAATATCTTTCTGAAATTGTATATTCTGTAATAAGAAACTACAACCCCCTGTTCCATGATGAGATCTTGCAGTTTTAACATATCTTTTAAATGAACACTATGTTTACAGAGGAATTTTTTTTTCCTCTTAACACCCTTTAAGCCAAAACCTTAAGAGCACCTGTGAGTTTAAAAACAATTTTGTAACGATTTTTTTTTAACCAGGTATGCCTCATTCCTAGCCAGCCTGTGTGTGCCCTCTGGTATGGAAACAAAGTGAGAATTGTAGCCTAGCGGGTGAGGTTCCCTGGCAAGGCCAGAAAGGCGTCCAGAGACTTCACGCTCATTAACAGCTGCTCCCAGGGAGCCAGGAAATTTACTGATCCAGTAAATTTCAGAGTCAGCCTCCAATCAGGGAGAACCAAGGGCCCCCCACAAAAGGCACAAACCCAGGGCTCTGGGCTGCAATTTGCTGTGGGGCGCTGCCCAGGCCCCAGGGTCAGAGTTTCGACCTGGGCGTGGAGGAGCAATCCAGCAGCACAAATGCCCAAGGCCTGAAGCCTCAGAAGAAAAAGCGTTATCCAGAGCAGATTCCTTTTCTTCCGGGTCTGTCTCTCCTTCCCATTCTCAGTCCACAACTGCTGTGCCTGCCCTTTCCCAATCTCCCACCTCTTGCCACACTTATAAAGAAAAAAGAAAGAAAGAAAGAAAAGGAAAAAAAGAGCATATTCCTTCTCCCTTAGCTTTCCCTAGCGAGGCCTGGAAATTGGAGTAAATTCAAATCAAATTAGTTGCACATTAAAAAATAAACAGACGAGCAATCACGGGTGCCCACCCAACAAAAGACCTCACCCGGTCCAAAATATGATTAAACCTAGGAGGAAGGGGGGAGGACTGGAAGCCAGCAGCCGTGGAGAGAAACGTGTGGATTTGGGGCCCCAATGTCGGCCCATTGAGCCAAATTCTAAATTTCGTTAAAAGAAAATGCTGAACTGGAGGGAAAAACTAAAATGTTGTAACTTCTAAGGAAGTCTGCGAACGACACTGTCGGGGTCAAATGTCATCGCTTCCCCAGTCTGGGACTGCAGGGTGGGAGCGGAGGCTCAGGGCGCTCCGGCCCCACCGCGCTCTCCGGAGGCCTCCCCGCCGGCACCGCCGGGCCCGGGTCCTCGTGCTCACACGGCCCGGACCCGTGGGAGTGCGCCGGCACAGCCCAAGGCCCCGCTCTCCGCCCGGAGTGACAGGCCCTTCCCACGCCGGCCGGCCCCAGCCCCGCGGAGGGCACCGGACGGTCCGCGCGGCCCCAGCCAGCCCGCCGGGCCTCCAGGCTCTCCAGGCCCCTTCCGGGCGCGGATTCCGCCCCCCGCCCGCCCCACCCTCGGTCGGGGCGCCCCTCGGGGTGACCGACTGACCGGAGCTCCGCTGGCCCACACACCAGGTCGCCTGATCCTTCCCGCCGCGCCCGCTCCCCCGCCCGAGCTCCCCGCCGCCCGGCTCGCCAAGTCGGGCCACGGCCGCCAGTTACCGCCCCCAGCCCGGGGGGAGCCCGGGGGGCAGGACAGGGAGGGAGGACGTGGCGCGCACTGAGGTGGCCAGCGGCGAGGCGGGGAGTGTCCCGGAGAGGCCAGGCCGGGGGCGGGGGGCCGGGCCGGCGCGCGCTCAGGACCCTCCCAGCGAGCTAGCAGGGCTCCAGGCCCCCGCCCGCCGTGGCGACGCAGAGGGGCCGCTCTGACTCGAAGCCCAGCTCCGCGCGCCCGCCCCTCCCTCCGCCATATGGAATTCTACAGCCTCAGAAAGTGACACGTCGAAGATTCCTCGGCCTCCCGCCCGCCCTCCCCCTCCCTGCCGCGTTCCTGCCGCGGAGATTCCGGGAGGGGGAGCGGATTCCTCAGACGAAATCTGTCGGGAGGGCTGGGGAGGGGAGGAGGCTGAGAGCCGCTGCCCAGATTCTTTTCCCAAGAGGAATCTACCCGTTTCTTTCCCTCCTCCAAACCCCGGAGAGCAGGACAGGCAGTGGCCGCGCTGCGGGGTAGGGGCCGCCCCTACTGGGTCCCACATTCCCGGAGAGCCAGGCGGCCGCAGGGCGCGCAGTACTCTGGCGCCAAGTTTTCGCCTGGGAGCCCGCAACGCTCACGGGACTGGGACGCACTTCGGCGGACTCAGCGTCAGGCCGGGGCTTTCCAGAGAACCGGCGGCCGCGCGCGGGTCCCGGTCCCCTGGGGCCGCGGCCCTGGCCCCCCGCATACCTCACCTTCCTTGGGCGGAAACGCGGGCTCAGCGCGCCAGACCCCGGGTCTCCAACGTCTTTCCAGAGGCAGCCCGGTAGGGTCCTGCAGCCGCTCCCGCCGCCGCCGCTCTCCTCCTCCTCCAGCCGCCACTCAAATAACTAGCAGGAGGGTTTACTGGGGGATTCCGCCATGTCAATGATGTCGGGACCACATGGGGCTCCGGGACCCGCCCACTGCCGTAAACCTCCGAGTATACCCGCCGCACAATCTCCCGCCCAGAGGCGCCGCGGGGGCCTCGTGCGCCCCCAGCCCGGCTTAGCAAAGTAGAAACCCTTTGAGCTCAGCCGGACTCTACAAGTCCGAGGCTTAGGACAGCGAGCGACTCCTGAACCGCGAGGGCTGCACGGTCCAAAACACCGATATAAAACATGGCAGTGTTTACTCAGTAATAACTGAAGCTAAGACCCTGACATTTCTTCATTTACATATATATTTCCTTGGGGGGGGGGGTTGTTAGTCCCCACAGCAACTTTGTGTGCTATTTTATAACTCCCTTTCTATTTCCCACAGCATTTCGTTCAAACAGCTAACACAGCATGAACAAATTCTTTATACCTGTTGAAATTATCTATTGCCCTTTTCAGTCATGTTCTCTAAAGGGCAGAGACCAATCCTCACTCTTATCTGTCAAACATAGCTCCGCAACAGGACTGAGTTTGAGTCCGGGTGAGTTTGTATTAATTAAATCAAAGCTAATGTATTCCTAGCGTTAAGGCTTAAAGAGGATAGCAGATTGCACCACATCCTACCTGGCGAATGATCCAGGGGACAAGAGAGCAAAAGTTATCCTGAAGAGGACACTTTTCTGGCATTCTGAATCACTCCTCACCTTCTCACAATCTCACAGCTACCCCCCACCCAACGATTTCATAATTCTTTGCAGTACTTCTCACATCGCTCTGAAGTTATGCTTACCTCTTTCACTTGGCTGAGTTTTGTTCACGTTTTTGTAACCCTGGTCTCATCCTAGCGTTCTACTTTAATATAGTATCCCCTTATGTTTTTTGAATAAATTAGTTGTAAAGTATATGGAAGAATCTGAGAGACTAGATAAATGGGAAAACTTCAGAGGGTGAAAAGTTAAATTCAAATGTTGAAGACAAGTTTGGCAAAGAAGGTAAAAGTAGGCAACAGAAGTTTAGAGGACAGAATTATTTATACCTATTTCTTCTACTAGACTGAATTTTTCTTATTAAGAAGAAAAAGAATCAATGTACATAAAATGCTTTATAAATTAAAATGCACATAACTTTGCTGTTTCACTTAATCTTCTTATTCCTAACACTTACCACCAGTTTTGGCATAGAAAAGAAGCCAAATAAATGTTTGCAAGATGAGAGGAAGGATGGCAGAGTGGAAAGAGCATGAAATGTAATCAGACAAAAATCAGTGGTGTTGAACATGTTTGTAAAGTTCTCTGAACTTGGATTTTTTTTATTTATTAAATCATGATATTGCCTTCTTGTTAAGGTTGTTGTAAGCATTAAAATACATAAGCACTCAATACTCAAAAAATAAACATTCATTCCTCCTTGAATGAATGAATGAATAAGTGAGTGAAAGAAAGAAAACTTTCCTGGAAAGGTTACTAGGACAGAAAATTGGAACCTCTGAAGCGAAAGGTGAGACTTGTAATGGGGGCTCTCAACTACACTATGAGGGGGTCCAGATTTAATGCAATAAGAAAGCACTGTGGAATCCTGTAATAGGTTTGAAGGTTGATGACCCCGGTGCCAGTATGTCAGGTCTGAGATTTGCCCTGGTTCTGCTTTGGAAATGTTGAAGAAAGATTTAGACCAAAGACATGGTTCTGGAAATGGGGAGAAGGGCATCAACCTGAGGTAGTGAGAACTAGTATCTGGTGATAATAACCCAAATCATTTGTTCTACATCCCAAACTATTAAACCATCGTCACAGCTAAAACTTTGCTCCAAACTCAGCTTAAGATGTGCTCAAATACAATGATTAACATCCAAGTGAAGATGCCTGGAAGTTAAGGCCTATAATAAAATACACATACTTGTGAACTCTTTTTTCTCCCATGTAATGCTGAATGAGTCATATATTTAAAGAAGTTTCAAAGTCATACTTCTCAATCTCAAAAATTTTATAATGAAAGAAATGCAACCCTAACACACAGGGAAGAAAGAAAGAGTCAAAACTGGCATTGAAAGGTTTCAGACTTTAGACCTCTAAACAGGTCTGCAGCCTTAAATGTTTCATATTGAACCCTTTTAATAGTCATAATGTATAGAAGACCCAGCTTCACCCTCAGCCTCACTATCCTCCTGCAAATAGCTCGGGCTGCTAGATTCTCACAGGAAGGCTCAGCCTTGCCTCTGATCTTGAAAATCACTGTTGACCTTAAATCGAGAGCATTAACTCTTTGCTTCTACTTATTCTGTATCCGAAGCCAGATATGATACCAGCTTCAATATCAACATTGACAAAAAGTCAACTAATCTTGTTTTGAAAAGTGATCAAAATTTACTAGCACAAAGAATGGTCAGTTTAGTCAATAATACAACCTATAATATAACCTAAGAGCATCATTGCAATTTCACTTAAACACATTCCTCCTTAACAATTTAACACTTGAATCTGTGATTTCACCTTCTCTATTGCTCAAGGCAAGAAAAGGGCACATTTAACTCAACATTTTAGGGGGGAAAAAAAGACATTTCAAATAAGGAGATCTATTCCACAGTTATCAGAACTATTCAGGGAGAAGCTGTATGACTGCCAGGGCTCATAATATCAGAGTTCATAAACTCCTGCTCTCCCTCCCAAAGCAGAATCTTTGCTCCCATGTCCACTACTATAAGCACCCAGCCTCAGCCTGAACACCTCTGGGGAAAGGGAAAACGCTTCCTGCCAAGACAGCCTTTTATCCACAAAGCTAGAACTAAACCAAATCCCCTGCCTCCTAGCAACTTTCCCCCACTGATGGAATTTCTGCCCTCTGGAGGCTGACAAAATAACAACGCTTCCCTTTGATTTCCCTTCCAATAAATTGACCATGCCTGTCACTTACTCTCTAAAGATTCTCTTTTCTTAGGCAAACTCCAACATGCTGAACTTATCACGGATCTCACCTCCTTTTTTTCTCACCACCTTTGAGGGCCTACTTGTCAAAATCTCTGGAAGTAGGGAATCCACAAGATTTCAAACATGATCCAAACACAACCAGAGTGGTAACCTTTCCTGTTTCAATTTGAATAAGACAGTTCTATCATTGTAAGTTAATATTATGCTAACTTTCTTAGCAGCCTCTTCATCCTACTAACTCAAGCTTCTTCTTCCATGAAATACTGTCAAGCAAGGCATAAATTAGGTATGCAAGTGATTTAATTTTAATTGACATTAATTAGCTATTGACTAAATATTTAACTTTATTAAATTTTATTTGTAAGTTTCATTCTCGTATTCCAACAATCTTTCCCTGTTTTATAACTTGATAAATGTGATACACATCCTTTTCACATTGCTATCCAAGTCATTAACAAAAACACAGCATAAGAGAAGGACAAGGTTGTTTCACTAGCAATTTTTCTCTTGAGATAAAGTTATTTAAAAAGATATAAATCTGTCCATCATGCTGACTTACCTGGAATCAGATCCCCATCAGGGAGCAGACTGAATCTCACTTTCTTCATGGTCATTGTCACCATTCTTGCCCCCTGCTCTAGTTTGGATGTTTGTGCCCCAAACCTCATGCTGAAAATTGATCCCCATGTTGGAGGAAGGTGTCTGAGTCATGGGAGCAGGCCCATCATGAATGGCTTGGTGCCATCCTGATGGTAATAAGTCAGTTTTACCAGTTTTATTAGTTCCAAAGGCAGCTGAGGTATTAAAAGGAGATTCTCTCTTCACCTTCCCTTCTGCCATGAGTGGAAGCCACCTGAGGCCCCCGCCAGAAGCCTTAGTTTAAGCTGCCCAATCTATAGCATTCTGTTATAGAAATAAGACAGACACATACAAGATTGGACAATTAAGTTCACAAATTCATCCTTGAAAAAGTGTAGCACACCTCATTGCTGAATATCACTATGGTCACCTTCAAAGTACTCCCTTGGTTATCTGGTGACCAAAGTGATATTCAACAATGAGGTATCTAGCACTTGTTCTAGGATGAGCTTGAGAACTTAATTGTCAGAGCTTTTGATGGCCATTCCAGAAATAGAGTTCCAAAATTGTTTTGAAGGGTGGACTAGGCACTGGCATCAGTGCACAGCTTTCTTTTTTTTTTTTTGAGACAGAGCCTCAAGCTATCCCCCTGGGTAGAGTGCCATGGCATCACAGCTCACAGCAACCTCCAACTCCTGGGCTCAAGCGAGTCTCTTGCCTCCGCCTCCCAAGTAGCTGGGACTACAGGCACCC
>CAUYTI010157332.1:0-11814 GCA_963575145.1 Galago senegalensis | reverse complement strand
TCATTGGGGGAGGATGTGTCTGAGAATATCCTGGAAAGCTGGTTTAGTTATGGCAAATTTCTTCAACATGTCTATGTCATTAAAGTATTTGATTTCTCCATCACAAATGAAACTCAGTTTAGCTGGATACAGGATCCTGGGCTGGAAGTTGTTTTGTTTTAGGAGATTGAAGGGCAATGACCATCTTCTTCTGGCTTGAAATGTTTTGGCTGAGAGATCTACAATCATTCTGATACTTCTCCCTTTGTAGCTGATGCTTTTCTTACATCTGGCTGCTTAAAGAATTTTTGCCTTCATCTTAACTTTGGCAAAGTTAATCACAATGTGTCTAGGAGATGCTTTATTTGGATTGAGTCTTGCTGGGGTTCTGCTAGTCTTGTCTGCTATCTGAATTTCTGTATCTCTTGCAATGCTTGGGAAATTCTCCAAAATCTCTTGAAGTAGAGCTTTTGTACCTTTAGGACCATCCTTTTCTCCTTTGGGAATTCCTATAAGACGAATGTTTGATCTTTTGGAGTGATCACACAACTCTCAGGGAATAATCAGTTTTTGCTCTCCATTTGCCTGCCTCTTTGAATGTTGGGAACACTGAAGCTTTGTCTTTAGTTTCAGAGATCATTTCTTCTGCCTGGTCAACTCTATTACTCAGAGATTCTACTGTATTTTGGAGCTCCTCAACTAACTTTTTCTTTTCCTTGAGCTCTGCTAACTCTTTTCTCATTATGTCCATATCTTTGGGCTTTGAATTCATTAATTTCTTGAAACAACTTTAGAACTACTCTTTGGAATTCAATTTCTACCTTTTCTTCCATTCTTTTAATCTTATTTGCCATCTATATTCTGAATTCGATTTCTGACATTGCTGCCATTTGTCTGTGCATGGCATCTTCAGTTGAATCTCCTTTGTCATTTCTTGGGGGGGGGGGGTTGATCTACTCTGGTTATTCATGTTGTCAGACTTCTTCTGTTGTGTCTACACCATGTTCATTTTCCGCCGTTTGGTTATTAGAACTGGTAGGGTGAGATTGAATTGGGGTTCCCAGGTGGTAGAGATAGCCCCTTACCAAAGTGCTAGGCTTTGTAATTGTGGCTTATCTCCTATAACCTTACAAAGGCTCCTTTCAGAGTTTTGGCCAGAGACTCCGAGGACCTACTTGGTGAGATAGTGCAAGGTAGCTCTGTTTTGATATCAGCCAAATTTTGCCCTATCCTAAGAAACCACAGTATTAGATTTAAATATCAACCATAAAGAGATACAAACAGTTATGGCACCTAGACCCTACCCTTCAGTTCTTTTCTGCTACAGAACTTTAGAGGTCAACCTCAGAATGTCCCCAATATGACAGTCCCAGACACAGGTTCCAATTAAACTGGTTCAGGCAGTGCAAACCCTGCTCAACAGAGAGGGATTCAAGGGTTTCCAACAGCACAGTTGGAGCCAGGGACTCACTCTCCCACCTGCCATACTCAATCCACACGGCTGTCTGCTTCTCTGCTCACAGGCCCAGTTGGAGCCAGGGGCCATGTCCCTGCCCACCAGTCTCAGTCCACACCCAGCTAGCCTCTGCTTGCCAGACCAGTTGGAATCAGGGGACCATGCCCCCACCTGCCAGTCTCAATCCACTGCCTGGCAAACCTCTGTTTGCAGGCTCTGTTAGAGTCAGGTCACCACACCCCGCCCACAGGTCTCTTCCTCACCATGTAAGCCTCTACTCACCAGCCCCACTGGAGACAGGGGACCATGCCCTGCCCTCAGGTTTTGGTTCACACCCAGCAAGCCACTACTTGAGGGTTCTGTTTGAATCAGAAGACCACGTCCTGCTCTCAGGTCTCAGTCCATACCTAGCAAGCCTCTGCTTGCAGGCCCAGCAGGTGCTGGGGACCAGCCCTGTCTGCCAGGCTCAGTCCACATGAGGCCACCACTATCCTGCTGTGGGTGCCATCAGAGCCAGTGGTTCTGCACCCCATCCTACCAGACACAGCCCAAACCAAGGGCCAATACCACCACTGGCCGGGCAAAGTCATAACCAGGGACTGCTCCTCCTCCTACTGAGTGTCCCTTTCTTCCCACACCCTCTTTCTTCCCCATTAGTCACAGATTCTGTCCTGATGGTTGGCGGTCCACACTTTGCCCAGATCTCTCAGGATAAGACCAAACACTCTGTGCTCTACAGGGAGCAGAACTTCAGACTGCCATGCGAGGGGGAAAGGGTGGACTGGGAGTTTGGACTTGTGGGGGGAAATATCTGTTCAATTTTATAAGCAGTAGTGCCTGGCAGGGTAGTGTCTAGGTTCATAAGTGGGACCTCCCTGGAGAAAGAGACCTGGAGTTTAGTGGCTCTCTCCAGGTAGGTAAAAGGAGAGGTCTTTTATTCCCTGCTCATTTGCAGATAACCTATAGCAGGCCTCATGCTTGGGGGAGGGGTCTCCCGTCCTCTAGTTGATAGGCTTTGTACCTGTAATTTGTTTTCTTGAATACTCTTCCTTAGAGTTACATCTTGCCAAACTTCTTTCTTGGTTCAGCTCCCCACCTTTGGCTTCATAGAGTTCAATTCTGTCCAGTTTTTCTTCCTCTGCTCAGGAGCCTCTGCCAAGGGTTGCTACCTGTCGGCCATCTTCCCAGAATTCCCTTCTCATTTTAGTTTTTAAGAGCTTTTTTCATGAATAACATTAAGATCCATCAAATAATTTTCTGCATATGTGACAATGATTGTTTGGTTTTTCTTTTTTATTATGACATATTTTTGACTGTTAAACCAACCTTGCATTCCTGAAATAAATTGCACTTGGTTGTGATACTGCTTTATTTGATTTGCTAATCTTTTTTTTTTTTTTTTTTGCTAATCTTTTGTTAAAGATTTTTTTGCACCTGTTTTCATGGGAGCAATTGACCCATAACATTCCATGAGACTGTAGTGCCCTCATCAGGATTTAGAATTAAGGTCATGCTAACTTCATAAAGTATCCTGAAAAATGTCTCTGCTTTCTGTATTCTCTGGGAGATTTGGTATAAGATTGGGATTATTTCTTCTTTAAAAATTTGGCACAATTCTGTAGTGAAGCCACCTGGGCCTGGAATCTCATTTGTCAGGTCCTAATTTTGGACTCAATTTCTTTAATAGAATTTTTTTTTCTTGTGACAGTTTCAGTGAGTTGTGTTTTTGAAATACTTTGTTTGTTTCATTTAATGTTGAAATGTATTAGCATAAGCTTCCCCTGCAGTCTTCTGCCATTGGGTTTAAGAATTAGGATCTTTGCATGGTTACAAGAGTTTGTGTATGACTAGAGGTGAATGCTCGCTGTATACCTGTGTCACAGCACTTGTCACAGCTGCACATCCTGTGTATGAGTTGGTCTTTGTCATCTTCCCATACCTCCCACCCCCAACAAGCTGTGAATTCCACTCCCCTGTCCTAGGAGAAGGGACCAGATGGAACTCACTGCCCAGACAGGACATATCCAGACCTGGTGAACTGGGACCAGTGAATGGTTGCAGTTCAGAATTTCAGGAGCAGCCCCTCACTCACTGCCAACTGCCTTGAATGTGTCTCAGATCACTTTGAAATGGTGCTTTCCAATGTGGTTTGCATTGAAAAGCTCCCCAGGTCCACCAAGCCAGAGACAGTCATTGATAGATTAGTTTGAATGAAGATTAATCAATAATTTATGCTGATGTTTTTTCTCATGCAGCAGAAAGGCCTGTTTTGACAGGGTCAGATGCAGCTTGGTTTAATTAAACCTGATACAGAAAATGAAAAGAAAAAAGTACCCTCCAACTCACTGGTGATTGGTTACCGATGATGGCCTCAATCTGCAATAGATGAGGAGGGGCGGAGGAGCAGACTGCATGTGGAACAAAAGTCTAGATTCAGCAGATACTTCTGTGGGCCTGGCCTGATGGACACAGCAAACGTAAATACACTTATTGGCATCTTCTCATAATGTGGCCTTTAGGAAGCCAGCCGTTTGCTCCCGATGATGGATGGTTTTGCTAGCAGGAGCCAACGTCTGGAAGACAACATTGCTTAGGCCTCCCTTGGAAGAGCCGGAACGCCGAAACCGTCATCCTCAAAGCAGTCATCAAAAGAAATGAGTGAAAATTAATGATCATCGTCTTCCCCAAAGAATGGAGGCAATCTCAGAATCAGGTAGAGAATCCTACCAAGGCAGGCTGCTCGGTTGACTTGCTAATTCTTCCATCCTCTGGGCTTGCAGAGGACCTTCTGCCCATCAGCCCCCTGCTAGCATAGCCCATCCAAGTGTCCCACCCCTGGACCCACCACTTTATCCCCTTACACCTTTGTGGTACACAGGGATCTCTTCTCACTCTGCTTGAGAAATAAGTGAATCCCGCACTCCCACGTATAGCCCTTCTGCTGTTTCACACATGCAAAGCTTATCCATGTCACCACCACGTTCCGTAAGCCCTGCCCTGATGTGGGCAGATGTTCAAGTCAGGTCACAAACCAGCATCAATGAAATCTCACCTCTGTGCTTCTTAGTTACACCACTGGGTTACTGGACCTAGAAAGGGGCCTTCTCAGGGCAGCCAGTGGGGTCCAGGGCCAGCCCCCCTCTGTTTTCCAGGGCCCTTGCCATTGATGTGGAGCCCCAACTTTCTACAGAGCTTCCCCAGCCTGGGGCCTCTGTAGAGTCTTGGAAGGATCATACCTGGGCTCTCAGCAAGCTTCGTCCTCTGTTCCTCTGGCTCTGGTCCAGCCCTGGGCTGTCTGGGTCCTCTAGGACTTGGCATCACTGCCCTTTGTCACTTCTGGGTGCTGTCATGGCTTCTGTCACACAGAGCTTGCTCTGAACCTGGATCTGCTCACCAAGCCTCTCAAGGGCCAGGCTGCCCTCAGGGTTGTGGCGAGGCAGGGACATGTCCTGACTCCCAAAGGAATATACCTGGCCCTTGGGGTCTCTCAGAGCTTGCACTGAAGCTGCTCTTTCCGTTTCACTTCTGTCCTCCCTGTCCTCTGGATGTGGGTATGAATCTTTGAGAAGTCAGGTTTGAGAGGTAAAGTCACTCATGGTCCCACCTGGCCCACTGAGGCTTGTTGCTGAGTCAGGTTAGTCAACTGTTGTCCTCCTTCCTAAGGATAAGCTTTTGCCGAGAGGAGGGTTCTCTGTCTCACCCAAGTTTGCTAGAGGTGGCCAGACATGTCTCAGAGCCAGAAGTGGATAAGCCCTGGATGAAGAGCACACAGACTGCCCTCCTCCCTGCTGTGGCCATGGCAGACATTGCTAATCCATCCCTGCATGCTCTGTTGATGATGAGGATGGAGGAGCAAGCCTGGAACCAGCCCTCCTGCCCATGCACAAAGTTCCAGGTAGACAGGGAGGGCAGGAAGTAGAAAGGTGGAGGTGAACCAAGTGTGTCCCCATGTCAGTCTCCAGACTCTGGCCTAGGCCTGGGGTTACAGAGTACAAATTTAGACCCAGTTCCTCCCCTAGTGAAGTCTTTGCTGCAGTCACAGAGGCTGAGACACTTTGGGACCTACCTGAGAGACACTACTCTCCTTGCACTTTCTTGTTGTCAGAGCCCAGCTCCCAAATAGAGGGTGAAATTACCAAACACCTGCCTTCCCAGGCTGCCTTGCATGTAGACCAAGCCAGGTGGCCCAGTTCTGTCAGCTGGGACCTGAGGTCTATTGGGGGGCCTCTGGGAAAGTTGTGTTCCTGACAAGGAATTAGGTATTATCCCCTTCTTCCCTATAGACCATACGTATTGTGAGATGTGCTGCTTGGAGGTGTGGCAGCCATATTGTCACCATGAGATGAGAGCCTGCCATCCTGCTGGGGAAGTGGGAACCTAGTAAGATGCTAGGAAACTAAGCTACTGAACCAGCCCAAGTCTCATATTATATAAGAAAAATAAGCCCTTATCATTAAAGCTACTTTTCCTGGGCATTCTGTGACTTGCACCCTCAGGCATTCCATCTGATACAAAGAGACTGACATAACACAATGAATCACACATGTAAATGGAAAATTCCAGCGGGGCTGCATCCCATGAGGGAGTCGTACAAGCTGCATTTACCTGGTCAGAGAGGTAGGGGCAGCCTCCTTGAGAAAGTGACTGCTCAGTAGACATCAGGACAAAACAAACAGGTGTCAGACGGAGCAATTGGCCCATGCAGTGGGGGAGGGGAGGGACAGTCCTGAGGAGTCATGTGGGGTCAGGTGGCAGCTCCAGTGGTTATAACACCTGCTCCCACCTCATTCAAATTAGATTTGATGTCCAGGGTTGGGCACCCACATGTGCAGGGTGGTAGAGAACTGTGCACTGGTAGGCTGGTGTGGCTGCCCTGTTTAATGGCGGTGAGGGAAGGGTGATGAGGCTGGATCAGAAGGGTCAGCTGAAGGCAGTATCCCAGTTGACCCACAGATGCATGGAGCACTCAGCCCCTCAGCACAGCTAAGCAGCCAGACACAACACAGGGTGGACCAGCCTGAGTCACCCAGACATTGATCTTGGTGTAGAAAGAACTCCGAGAAGGTCACTTCCCTGTCTGTTTCACTTTGCTAGATAGGAACCACAACCCCCTGTCTAACCCAGAGCAGCTGGACTATGGGGACACAGGCTGCCCTAGGGGCAAGTAGGGAGTAGGTCTCAGAAGTGCTCTTTTTGGAGGTACTCACCTCTGACCTGAGTGGGGTTTGGCACCCCCATGCTTTATGATGTGATGGTCACAGCAGCCACCAGGCCTGGGGAGGTCTGTCCCTACTGGGCCTCAGGCTGCTATATCTCTCAACATAGGGGGTCAGGTGGTGGCCCCAAAAGGTGGGTCCTCCCAGCCCCTTAGAATTGACCTTATTTGAAATAAAGGTCTTCACAGATATAATCAAGATGAGATTTTTTTTTTCAGTTTTTGGCCAGGGTTGGGTTTGAACCCACCACCTCTGGCATATGGGGCCAGTGCCCTACTGCTTTGAGCCACAGGCACCACCCAAGATGAAAATCTTGAGATCATCCTGGATTAGAGTGGGATGATGTGACAGGTGTCATAAGAGGCAAGGACACAGAGATGCAGAGAGACATGGAGGAAAAGGCCGGGCTGGGGGGCAGCAGAGGCAGAGATTGGAGAGTCTGCAGCAGCCACCCGAGCCCGGAGAGAGGCCAAGAACAGAGTGTCTCTCTGAGCCTCCAAAGGAGCCATCTCCACCAAGACCCTGATCTCAGACTTCTGGCCTCATATCCTATGTGATAATCACCCCTGTTGTGTGAAGCCGCTCAGCATGTGCTCATTTGGTACAGCAGCCCCAGGACACTCATACAGCGCCTGCCAGGTCCCTCTTATGCCTCCAGCTCCTCCAGAAGGCAGCAGAGACCGTGACTGCCCACTGCCCCACGTGCCACCCACCCTCGCTATCTGCCTGTGGCCTGGGCAGAGCAGAGCAGAGCAGAGCAGAATAGCCCTTGCAGGAGTGAGACCACACTCTCCCAGGATGGTGGCCTGGCCGAGGAGAAACCGTCTCGTCAGCACCACAGGAAGCTTGTGATATTGTAGCAGAGACTGTCCCACACCCAAGGTGACCTTCTCATGACAGACGCAGCACTGGCATCAATTATTCACACAGAGCATCTTGGAACGAACACCAAACACACAGGCCGGGGCTTTTTGTTGTCACCCCCTACCCTGTCTTTAAAGACATTTGTCAGCCCTGCACCTGGCAGAGAAACAGAGAGATGGGGCGTTTGGGAGAGGCAGGGAGCAGAGCACCCAAGGGCTCCCTGCTCGCCGGCTTGAGCTCTCACAGTGCCCCCATGCAAAAAGCTGTGAGCCGCTACTGGGGCCTTTGATCCCTCCGTGACGGTGCTGACAGATTGATCCTGTGCCGTGCATCTTTCATGAGCGCCTGCAAAGCTGCGGATTCTGAGCAGGACTTTTCCATAGCACAGTTGAAGTTGGGGTGGAGAGAAGGGTTATAGGAGCAGGTGACCCAGGCATGGCAGATGGGGCCCAGCCCTCTCCTGTTCCTCTGCCCCGCCCCAGCCCCTGCCACCCATGGAGATGCTTCTTCAGGGTAGAGAAAAGTTCAAGGGAAGCTCCAGGCTTGGGGAGAGGTCCTCTTAGAGGTGATGACTGCCCAGTGCAGGCTACCAAATTGGAGACAGGGCTACAGGGGCCCTGTCCCATCTGCCCCCTTCCAAGCCTGAGCAGACCCTTCCAGATGGCCTGCCAAGAGGGGCTACAGCTCCTAGGGCCGTCCTCAGGCCCGCATAGTCAACTGGCTGGTGACCTCGGGCAGGTCACTCAGCCGGCCTGAGCCATGCTCTTTCCCTGTGCCAACACACAATCATACACCCTACAGGAGAAGGCAGGTGCACCTGCAGTCGAGCCTGGGCTGTCGCTGTCAGCAGTGACGGCCGCTTGCGATTCTGCTAGCATATCCATCCCCGCCCTTGCCTCTTCCTCCCAGGGGAGGCAGGTGCACTTCCTGGGGTGTGGCCACAGGCAGAGTTTTGGGAACTGGTTCACACTCAGATTTTGAAACATAGACCATGATCCAAACTAAAGCAGAAAGCACAAGATGGAGCTCTGGAAGCCTGGGTTGTGGTTCTCAAGCCCAAGGAGCCATCAGAACTGCCTAGAGTTTTGAAAGGATGGCATCCGGGCCTCCACAGGGATTTGGATTTGGGGGTCTGGGTGGGCCAGGCATCCACAGAGTCCTCCAGATGTGACACAGGCAACCACTGCCTTGGCGACAGGCAGTGCAGCCCAGCACCACTGTGTGTGGAGTGTGACTGGGGCGTTTATGCAAAACAGGTTATCCTTTTTTGTCCAATGCTTCTGTTTGGCTAAAGACTCTGATTGTTTTCCTCATAGTATTTATTGCTGATAGTTTGTTTATAGTTGCATACATATATAATTTTTTAATCTCTATGCTTTTCTGTATTTCATTTTTTCAACATTAAAAAGTATATATGTGTTGCATGCCAAAAAACATGGGAAATAGAAAAGCAGAAAGAACACTTTCTCCCACATCCCTCCGTCCAGAGGGGACAAGCACAGCCGGTGTCCACCATCTCTCTCACATCACAGACATATCCTGTTTTAGTTCATTATTTTTTGTTGCAGCAGAATATGCATAACATAAAATGTACCATTTTAACCACGTTTAAGTGCATAGTTCGGTGGCACTGAGCATATCACATGGTTGTGTGGCCATCACCACCATCCAGCTCCAGAACTTCTCCATCTTCCCAAACTGACACTCTGTCCCCACGAACGCGCCTCCCCCCAGCCCCCAGAGGCCTCCACTCAACCTCTTGTCTCTGTGAATTTGACAGCTCTGGGGCCCTCTTGGGAGTGGACTCACACAGGTGTCCTCCATGTCTGCTTTATTTCTCTTACCACACATCATGTCTTCAAGGCCTATCCAGGTTGCAGCAAGTGTCAGAACATCCTTCTTTTTAAGGCTGACAGAGATATTCTATTTATGAAATAAAATTATGTTGCATGGTATACAATGTTCTGTGCCAACATTCTCCCATCAGAAACTGAGACATAACTTCCCTCTGCCACTTCTCCCCCCAGGTGCACCCTCCTGAACACAGCCTGTGCTCGGGAGCACAGAGCCCACACTGGCTCAGCCACCCAAGTACACTTGAGTATCTGTCCCTCCTCAGGCCTCATTTGAGTATCTGTCCAATGTGGGGCTCAAGCTTGCTATGAAGCCCCAAATAGGCTGCCACAGACCGTGTCTGGCAGCAGATGTGATTCATCTTTGCTTTAGAAGTGTTGCATTTAAAACCAACATTAAAAGCCTGGAGCTTTCACACCGTGTTGGGGTCTCTCACACCACCCCCCACGCTCTTTAGTGATTCACTAGAGGCACTCACGGGACTTTGCATATTGTTGTATCATAGCTATGACTTATTACAGAAAAAGGACATAAAATCAGCAAAAGGAAAGTGCATGGGGCAAAATCCAGAAGAAACCAGGAACCAGCTCCCAGGGTTCTCTCCCAGTGAAGTCACATAGGAGAGATTCTTTCTGCAGCAGATTGTGACAGCACATTTGAAGTGTTTTCCACCAGGAAAGCTCATGACAGCTTCCATGCCTGGGGGTTATATTGGTGGGCAGTCTCATAAGCACCCTTGATAGGGCATGTACCAAACTCCCAGAAGGAAAACAGGTATTCCGTGTACACCACATTACATTGTGTGTGTAAAGAGTTAAGCACAGTGACCCAATCTTCTAGTTAGGGAATGATGGTAACACTCCTGAAATGCAAGTTCCCAGATGCCAATCAGAGGCATTTCAATGGAGGGCAGGTTCGAGCACACTGCCATGTAAGCTCTTTTTCACACACACCCCAAAGTCCAGGATTTTAAAAGTCTAAGACTTAAAACAAAAATGCAGACCCTTTGGCCACCTTGAGCCCTTATCCCATAAGCCTAGCAAGCCAGGAAGGAACAACCATATCCTTAAGGTAGGTCTAGGAATGTTCATTGTTCCATTCTTACAAATCAGCTGTAGGTTTGAAAATAGAAAGTCTAATGAAGACATGCAAAGTTCACTGAAAGCTACAAAATGTCATTAAGAGAAATTAAGAAAGACCTGAACAAATTGGGGAGTATACCATGTTCATGGATTGGAAAACTATAATACTATAATTAATATTAAATTCAATGCAATTCTAATCAAAATCCCAGTAGATTTCTTTTTCGTGGAAATTGACAAGCTCACATGGAAAGAGATGGGGCCAAGAATAGCTAAGAAGATCTTGAAAATAAAGAACAAAGCTAGAGGACTGGTGGTGCCTGTCACTCAAGTGGCAAAGGTGCCAGACACATACACCAGAGCTGGCAGGTTCAAACACAGCCCGGGCCTCCCAAACAATGACAACTACAACCAAAAAATAGCCGGCCATTGTGGTGGGCACCTGTAGTCCCAGCTACTCAGGAGGCTGAGGCAAGAGAATCACTTAAGGCCAGGAGTTTGGGGTTGCTGTGAGCTGTGACGCCATAGCACTCTACCCAGGGCAATAGCTTGAGGCTCTGTCTCAAAAAAAAAAAAAAAAAAAGCTAGAGGACTCACACTACTAGATATCAGACCTTAAGGGGGGAAAAAAAAGAGGCCAGAGTAATTGAGACTGTGGGGTTGGCACAAGAATAGACAAACTGAATGATGGAGCAGAGAGCGATAGGCCCTCTTCCCACAACACAGTTGACAGGGGCAACCCTATAGTAAAATGAGAAAAAGACAGTCATTATAAACCAGAAAAAATCCATTCCAGATGGATTGCAGATATAAATATGAACGGAAGACAGTGAAGCTTTTTTTTTTTTTTTTGGAGACAGACTCTCACTTTGTTGCCCTCAGTAGAGTGCTATGGCATCATAGCTCACAGCAACCTCAAATTCTTGGACTAAAGCAATCCCATTGCCTCAGCCTCTCCCACACCCAGCTATTTTTAGAGATGGTGTCTTGCTCTTGCTCAGGCTGGTCTTGAACGCCTGAGCTCAGGCCATCCATCCACCTCTGCCTCCCAAGTGCTGGGATTACAGGCGTGAGCCACCACACCCGACCAACAGTGAAGCATTTAGAGGAAATGCCTTTGTGACCTTAGACGCAACAAAGGTGTCTTAAATAGGACACAAAATTACTGACCATCAAAGAAAAATAATTAACAAACTAGACCATAGCAAGGATGTCTATTCATGAGCTGAGGCTACTAACAGACTGAAAAGGTAAAATCCAGAGTGGAAGTTGTTTGCAATATAAAGATTTGAATTTAGAACATGCCTGCAAAGCTGTAAGAAAAGGATAGACGGCTCGGTGCCTGTGGCTCAAGCAGCTAGGG
>CAUYTI010157331.1:0-19354 GCA_963575145.1 Galago senegalensis | reverse complement strand
TTGTTTGGCGGGTCCGGGCTGGGGATTCGAACCCGCCACCTTAGGTGTACGTGGCTGGCGCCTTAGCCGGTTGAGCTATAGACGCCGAGCTCCGACTATTTTCTTGTTGCAGTTGTCATGGTTGTTTAGCTGGCCCAGGCTGGGTTCAAACCAGCCAGCCTCGGTGCATGTGCCTGGCTCTGTAACCACTGTGCTATGGGTGCCAAGCCTCTGTGGGTTTTTTTGTTGGATTCCCCCAGTTCCTCAAAGCATTCTTCCAGGATCCCTGGAGCCCCTGCCCCTTGAGTTTCCCAGCCTCTGCTGGCTCTCATCTCTTGCCTCTCAGGTCTCACCTCCTCCAGGCTCCCCCCACCCCGTAAGTCCAGGTCAACAGAACCTGTCTCTTTGTTGATGCCACAGCTACAGACTAGCAAAGTTGGTAAAACAGAACAGATCTGCCACTTACTCAATTTTTGAACCTAAGGGCAATCTATTTATCTCAGTGTCTCTATAATGAGTTAATTTATGGCTCTTGGAACTATGCCTGGCATGTAGTAAGTACCATAGTAATATTGGCAGTTGGCTAACAATGGAGGTTATCTTTTTATGGATTAAGTCGGGCCTTCTCACACAGTATTGCATAGGTATAACGTTCCTTTGTGATCCTCTAACTGTAGCCCTTTCTTACTTTGTTTATTGCTCCACACCTATTAACATATCCATTTATTGGTTGCCTTCTCAATGCTATTCACTTTGCCTAGACTCCTTCCTGTTCCCCATTTCTTCTTTTCCCAGGAGCTACTTTGGTTATTCCTTTCTTCAGTTCAATGTCAAGAGAGAGATGGTTGGAACACAGATTCCTGGATCACCACCAGACCGCTACTTTCTCCAGAGTATTCCTGGTGAAATATATACACAGCAGATATGGCAAGCAAAGAAAGCTTTTATTACCTGTTAGGGCCAAAGCCCTATGATGAAGCCCTAACCCTTGGGGCTACACTGGACCCATGCTGTAAGGGCGACTTTCGTCCTTACTCCTTTCCCCTGGCCTCCCTCAGCTTCTTGCTTGGCACTCTAATAAGAGGAAGAAAATACACCTCCTTCCCCATAGGAAGGAAGGCCAACCCCAGTCTTACCTCATATGTCTGAGAGAGAAGAGATGCGAGCCATTCCCAGACTAAGACCAACCTCTAGCCTCTTTGTTTCACACACTGAGGCTCCGCCCTCAGGACTGTGGCTTAGTTAAATATTGTTGAATCTGACCAATCAGACATCACTCCTCCTCCTTAGGGGTAGGATGCAGAGGAGGAGGACAGCTGTAAGCTTCCTTAGCAGCCAACAGCTACTATCTGCTTACTTTTCAAGATTCAGCTCAAATGTCCTTAGTGTGTATATCAGAGTAATCTCCTTAGAGGAGGACGTTCTCAATGTAATGTTGTAACTGTGCTCCTGGAGAAGGTGGATGTCATTAAGACCCTGTCTGCAAAGATTGTGTGTGATGACAAATCTCATGTGGAAGGCCCCTATGAGTAGTCTGGAAAGGCACATTGTGTCCCCCTTGGAGGTGGAGGCAAACTGCAGCTGAGAAGCTGTTGGAACAGGCACTGAGCAGATCAGGTTAGCCAAAGCTATAAGAGTAACATACTACCAGTCATTGATTGAATATAATCAGTATAATTTCAATAATGTTAGTTATTATATATGAGGCCCTAATGGATGGGATACCATAGTGTTAAGGTGACAGTACTCTGTCATAGGGGACCCTTTATGTTGTTTTTCCCCCAGATTTGAGAACAGGCAAAATTGGGCAGTTAGATCAAGAAGCAGTGGGGATAATAACCCCTTTATAACTTAGGTTTTATATATATAACTTTTAATCTTGAAGGCCCCTCTTTAACTTACATTGGGATATATTAACTACTTTAACTAGGGGTTCATGGAATCCCATTTTATCAAGCCAATTTGTAAGGGGCAAAAGGTTACTTTAATTTCAATTTATTATTTGTCAGAGCATCTCTGCCCAATATAGAATATTTTACAACAGTGGGCATATGACTGGGAAATTTAAGCAAGGATATAGTTAAAGTTAGGCATGCACATTTTTTTAATTTTATATTTGGTCACTTTCTCAAGATTATAGAAGCAGAGTTTCTTTTTTTTTTTGACACAGAGCCTCAAGCTGTCCGCCTGGGTAGAGTGCCGTGGCATCACAGTTCACAGCAACCTCCAACTCCTGGGCTCAAGTGAGTCTCCTGCCTCAACCTCCCAAGTAGCTGGGACCACAGGCGCCTGTCACAATGCCCGGCTATTTTTTGGTTGCAGCCATCATTGTTGTTTGGCGGCCCCAGGCTGGATTCGAACCCACCACCTTAGGTGTATGTGGCTGGCGCCTTAGCCACTTGAGCCACAGGCTCAGAGCCAGAGTTTCTTTAAAAAAAAAAAATTTTTTTTTTGCAGTTTTTGGCTGGAGCTGAGTTAGAACCCACCACCTCCAGCATATGGGGCCAGTGCCCTACTCCTTGAGCCACAGGCACCGCCCTAAAAAATTTTAAAAAGGCTACTCAAGTGAAGCAGTGGGAGTGGAGAAGGGACAAAGAGTCTATAACTGGCTGTGATCAATTAGTTGTAACACCACTGCACTCAGACCAGCCAGGAGCACAGTTTTTAAATTAGTGGGATCCCCAAGTATAATTATAATTTAAACCCTGGTATTGATTAAGTCCATGAATCTTTGTCATCTAGTGCATTTTAACACATGATAAGTTAGAACCTAAGGCAGGGCACAGTGGCTTACCTCCAGCACTTTGGGAGGCCCAGTTGGGAGGCCCAGTTGGGAGGAATATACACACATGTACATCTGTATCCGTGTATGTGTGTATTTATATAAAATCCTCCCCCCCGAATTTTACTTGATAAGTTCTTGGTGGTATCCAGTGGCCCCTTGGTGTTTTGCTTACAAATTGTTATGGGGAAAATTAGGGGGGACCTCTGTGCGTGCCAGTTATGCAGGCATCTGCTTCTAGGGTATCCTAATGGACATCTGAGGGATAGGGGTGGTGTAGAGACAAGGACCGACAAAGCAACAAACAGGTATTTGTCTCAGCAACATTTACTCTTATGAGGTGCCCTGGGGATGGTGAGACATATGTAAAGGATGAGGGAGGCCCAGAGACTCTCTGGCATGTCTTTTGGGAAATTTGGGAATTAATTGAAGCAGAGAGAAAGTTAAGTGGGGGTAAGATTATTGGAGTAAATGACCAGACTTTTGGCCAGACAGCTATGACTGTCTAGTTAGTGAGATATAATGTAGTGTGGGCAGGGATAACAGTATAGCTTTGGAGAGGTGTGTTCTGTTCAAAGGTGGAATTAAAGAAATCCTAACTCCTTTGCAATGGGTTTTTTAATGTAGTGTAAAAAGTGTTAGTTCAGTGCCTGCCTGTTCTCCTGTACCCTAGTAGGAAACACTGGGGGTGGGACAAGGCGGAAGAACCTGTCCCCACCTCCAAGATAAATAGGTTCTGTGGGCACAGGACAGCACCTGACAACCAGGAAGGGGAGGAAGGCTGGATGGTTCCTTGTTCCAGGTTGTCTTGCTAAGTGAGAGGGATCAGGAAGAGGGGCTGACTCCTTGCATTTGTCCAGTTTTGAGGGACCCCTGGCAGGCCCAGGCCAGGCACTCTTGAAGGAAGGATATTGTTGAGAAACTATTATAAACAGATTTCCACTTCCCCATGGTGCTAACCCTTTAGATAGTCCTACATTTTACAGATGGAGAATCCAAAATTTAGTTAAGTGACTTGGCCACAGTCACACAGATCTTCAGTGGAGGACCAGGATTGTAAGCCTGGTCTTCAGACACCCAAAGAGGAGATAACGTATCTAACAGTGAGTACCCTGTCGGGATTAATGCCTCTGGGTTCCACCGTGGAGCCTGCCACCTCAATGCAGTGTCATGTCAGGGATTACTTTCCTTACCCCTCCTGCCACGTGGCTAGCTCTGCTGACAACTGCAGCTGTACCCAGCCTAGCTACTGGCATCCACAGACCCTGAGCAAGTAGACCTCAGACCTTCACCTGGCTTCCTTTCCAAGTTACTGATGATTCTCTTTGGTATGAGGTGCCTTTGTTTTTCAGAATTCCTTTACCTAATCCGTAAATGATTTGGTTTCTAGCACTTAGTCTGAGACCCTCTTTCCTTCCAAGATCTCATTCACTCCCATTTCAATCAATATGTCTGTGATTATTAAATCTGTATCTTCAGCCCAGATCTCCAGACCCATTGCCCTTACAATATCTCACACAGACTTCAAACTCAACGAATCCCAAAGTTACTCTATAGTAACTCACCCCAGATCTTCTTCCCATGGAACTCTGACACATTGTGAGTTTCTATCTCCATCACCACCACCCACCATCTTCTCTCCATCAGATGACATTCTTTCTCTACCTGGTATCTCTGCATCCATACTTACTAGCTTTCTTTAATCCATTCTCCCCCATTTCCAGAGCTTTCCATTTCCAATTCAAATTCTTAAGATAGGTTTCAAGCCCTGTGCGACTTGACTCTTGCCTATTTCTCCAGACACCCATCTGTTGCTCTCTCTGCTGTAAATAGCATTTTTTCCCTTCCTAATACCTGTCCTCCTGTTCTTGATGTGGATGTTCATCTTCAAAGTCTTCCCTATTCCTGCTCCCTGGTGTGCACCCCTAGAGGTCTCTATACCCTTCCTCATGACACAAGTAATTGGCACAATTATTTGTTAGACACTAGATTGCAAGCGCCTTGAAGAGGGTGTCTGTTTTGTTCTCCTGGCAACTAAAGCACACATAGCATCCAAGTTTGTCAAATGGATGGCACAGCACCATATGGTCCCCACATAGTAAAGCTCAAGAAATAAATCTTTTTCTTTTTCCTTTTGAGGATCAAGTGGGATTAGGTCCCACTACCAAGTAAGACAAGTCCTGCTTCCTCTCTCATGCAAAGCAAACCCATTCTAGGTAGGTAGAACTGAATTCCATTCCAGGGCTGAAGCAAGAAAAAAAGGGCTGAAAATGCCAGTACCCCAGACCATGCTTTGAGGGTCCTGGAGTAAGTTTATAAAATTTGCTAAATCAAATGATGGATGCCTGATGGGAGTAGTATGTCTGTGTCCAGGGTGGAATTAAAGCAATTCTGACTCCTTTTCCATCATCTCCTTCACAAAACACAGCCTTCCTTGTGTGTTCTGTCAGGGTGTAGGGACAAGGACCTACAGGAATTGCTGACCAAACATTCTAGGCTCGCCTCTTGCCACCATCCGTTAACCCAGGCAACAAAGGAGGGATGAATTGCTGACCATATGGTCAGCAATTCCTGAAATTACCCATTCCAACAGGTTTGACTAAGAAAGCTAATATTTGAAAAGCTGCTGTTTGACAAACTAGGTGAGTTATGGGAAATTCTAATTTGTTTTATACCTTGTACATGGCATGTTGATCAGCCAGAGATAGAAATCATAGCCACACATGGCTTATGCAGTAACATTTTTTGTTTTCCTGATGTGGAAGGTTCATATGTTTATGCCGGAGTTTCTTAAAGATGCCTTGTATCTATAGATCATAAGTGTTTAACTGAAAAGTTATTAGCTTTTAGCCTTGTATCTTAGGCTTGGAGTAGAAAGGTTCTGCAGTATAGCATCAGGTGTGTAATGACAGAGTCATTCAGCATAGTTACTGTATATCCTCACAAACTAGAAGGAGTGTTCTCTGAGATGCAACCCTACTAATACACTTATCTTGGCAAGCTGGGCACAGGCTAAATTTCAGCCCCTACTCACCCCTCTCCCTCTACTGGATGCTTTTGTGTGTGGTATAAACCGTACAACTGTACATGGTGGTCCTGCCTTTATATGTAGATTTTTTTTTTTTTTTGAGACAGAGCCTCAAGCTGTCCCCCTGGGTAGAGTGCCGTGGCATTACAGCTCACAGCAACCTCCAACTCCTGGGCTCAAGCAAGTCTCTTGCCTCAGCCTCCTAAGTAGCTGGGACCACAGACGCCCGCCACAACGCCCGGCTATTTTTTTTTTTTTTTTTTGGTTGCAGCCGTCATTGTTGTTTGGCGGGTCCGGGCTGGGGATTCGAACCTGCCACCTTAGGTGTAGGTGGCTGGCGCCTTAGCCGGTTGAGCTATAGGCGCCGAGCCTTATATGTAGATTTTTAAAATATAAATCAGGGATAAAACATTACCAGAAGCCTTATTTCAAACAAGATCACTTAATACTTTCACTTATGAGAGGTAATGAATACTGAAATATAGCCTAGAATATGGTAGATGAGATAAAAATACATTATTCTTCTATTTTTTAAGGAAAATTATTGTGATATTGACAATCACTTTTCCAATGATCGCCAACATGAATCATTGGAAAAAGTGAATAAGCAGATCTGAGATAACCTGAAAATGGTTAGTTCCTTGTGGAGATTCATAATCTATATGCTTATTAAATAATTGCTACTGTAACATACATCTGCAAAAATATGAAACTAGGAAACATCATCCTAGCTGAACAGTTTATCTGTTGGTCACATCGATAAGTGACTCAGAAATATTGAAGGAATAGAAATGCTTTATAATAAACAATGCCTAATCAATACATCCAACAAAAACAGATAATAGTCTCTATTTCTTAAAATACTCACTTATTCATTGGTATGAATAATTTAGCTCTAAAAAGAGCCAAAAAGAAGTCAGGATTAAATACAGCAAGGACTTTGTACATGCTGACTATGGTTTTTTAGGTCCTTGACAACTACCATGTGGTACGTTTTACAGGATGTGAGAAAAAAGGTCTCAAGATCTCAACATTCTGTAAGTCAACTCACGTGCTGAATGCAAATAGTAGCTTTGGATTTTATAGTAGAGAATGACATTCCCTTTATATTAAAAACAAAATCATGGACCTTGTTCGTAGTCATTTTACTCAAATAGTTAGGCACTTTGCAGCAAGCTATAGCCATGCTAGTAAAACTAGTGTGAAAAAATAATTTTATGGTGTAACTATTAAGCACAAATCCTCTGAGAGGATTCTATAAAGTAAGCAAAGTCTTACATGTGTGAAATAGTTTCATTCTGACCAATACAATCTGGCATCATCTTGCCAGAAGTGCAGTTGGGCAGCATCACTGTGCTTCCATTACGGGACTGCTTTGAGGACCAGCCTAGAGCAGGGGAGGCAAACTCCCCAGCCACACAGTAAGCATTTCAAGTTTTGTTGGCAACATATGGTTTCTGTTCCGTATTCTTCTTCTGTTTGTTTAAAAAATGGTTTTAAAATGTAAACAGTTCTTATGCTGCAGGTCATGCAACTGCAGACTGGATTTGGCCTATGGGCTATAGTTTGCCAACCCCTGGTCTAGAGCCCTTTGATAGTATAACATGTTTTTAGGCACATATGATCTCACAATGAACATTTTTAGGGAACCATGTTTATATGTTTAAAGACTTCTCTAGTAAATTTGTTTTGCTGTAATCTTAAGAGTTAATTCTGCAAACCCAGTTTAAAAGTGATGGTCTTCAGATCTGACCAGAAAAGTTTCAGAAGTTTGTGAAAAATCTGTGACTATTTATCAATGTATAAATTTATAAATTTTTAGAGACAGGGTCTCACTCTGTTGCCCAGGCTGTAGTGACATGATCATAGCTCACTGTAGCCTAAAACTTACAGGCTCAAGTGATCCTTCCACTTTAGCCTCCCAAGTAGCTAGAACTATAGGTATATTCCACTACACCTAGCTAATTTTTTGTGTCACTCAAGCTGGTCTTGAGTTCCTGGCCTCAAAGGATTCTCTCATCTGGGCTTCCTGATGTGCTGAGATTACAGGCATAAGCCACCACATCAGGGCCCACCAATGACAAAGTTTAGTTCAAGTATCAACACTGTGCTCTTTATAGCAATGAGGCAGGTTTTGTTAATAACAGTTGAAAAGACTGTGTGTTTGGTGGTAATACTGAGAAATGTAGAGCTGAACAAAGTGGGGGAATTTCAGGTTACTTGACTGTGTCTGTATTTGAATTTCTTTTATTTGAATTTGATTTGGGTTTTAGGATTTCCTCATATGAAATATTCTTGTGATCAATCTTATCTACACCAGCTGTCAATCAAAGCAGTCAGCAATTTGCTGGATATAGTGATAAATTAAGACCTTGAGAAAGAATATTAGAAATTTAAAGTACATTAAAATGGGTGGTCAGTACTGCTTAGCTTTTACTCCAACAGCTGAATGTGTATTGACGACAGCAGAAATTGCGTAGCTAACAATACTTCTTAAATTATTTAGCGATCTGTCTTCTTAGTTCTCTGATTGCCTATTAGAGAAAGAACTATCTCTTGGTGAAGCTTGTTATCCCTTACAATTTCTACTTTTCTTTCAGTAATGTCATGGTTTCATACCCAAGGCAAAAGTTTGTAGTTCAAAGTCAGGAGTTTTATCTTCAGTTTGAATTTCAAGTGAAGCAGTGTCCATATCTGGGTAAATGAAGCTGACTGGGATGGTAATTTTGGAGAAATGGTAAAGTCCAGTGGCATGTTCACAAGGACCTCAGCGATACCAGCAACTCTCCCTGGGTAGCAATTATGTAGTTAGACATTAAAACAAAGAATGTGTTTTCGTATTCTTTTTTTTTTTTGAGACAGAGTCTATGTCACCCTTGGTAGAGTGCTATAGCGTCACAGCTCACAGCAACCTCAAACTCTTGGGCTTAAGAGATTCTCTTGCCTCAGCCTCCCATGTAGCTGGGACTACAGGTGCCCGCCCCAACGTCCGGCTATTTTTTTTAAATTTTGGTTGTAGTTGTCATTGTTGTTTGCCAGGCCTGGGCTGAGTTTGAACCTGCCAGCTTGGTGTATGTGGCTAGCGCCCTAGCCGCTGAGCTACAGGCACTGAGCCTGTTTTCTTACTCTTAAAGGAAATGCAACAGTTTAAAAAATGGCACTGAAATATTCCAGTCAGATGGATCATGATGATGTGATTCCTCCCCCCCTCATTTTACAGGTTCTTTCATAAAAAGGTTTAACTATTAAACAAATTTTAGTTATTTTCAAATGGTTAGAGCATAATAAATACGCTATAATTTTAGACAGTGAAGGACAAGACGAAGTGATCAAACTATATTATCGCACTGATAATGAGGCAAAATGTCAGACAGAGGTAGATCTGCAAATAGCCACACAGTTGTAAATTCCAATTGTAACTGGTTTTCTTTGAAACATCAGTTTTACATAAATGCTTATCCAGTAGCACATCATAAACCATAGTTCCAGAGAATTTCATATCATATAAACATGGAGTTGATAGTTAAAACTGTCAAATTTGGCAACAAATAATTATTTTCAAGAGCAAAGTAGTATCAAACTCATAAGACACATAAGACAACTTTATGCTAAATTGTTAGACACTTTTAGGGGCATTGGCTAAATTCAGAATTGGCTGACATTATAATAGAACTTAATTTTTATAGGCACTGAAATTTTCCAGTCAGATGGATCAAGATTTTCATACATTGTATACTTGAAGTTTTGGGATCTCTTAATTTTCTTTGACTTATATCTTCTTTCCTTGTTATAATACAATTCCTTCATAGGGCAAGGAAAGCTCAAATTTACTGTCCTCAAATTCTGCATTATGAATAAACCATAGTATTTGATCTAATTCTGCCAAACCAAATACCACTATTTGGGTTCTCATTTGTAGATTATTAGAAAACAAATGTTTTTCCTATTAATCATCAATGTATATAATATCACATGGATAAAAACGATCATGTCAGGTGGTGGGGATGTTTCATGCAAGCACCAAAGTAGAGGGGGGCTGGTAGAGTGACCCAATTAACAACTACCTTTCACATAGCTTTTCTTTGGAAAGAAAAAAGTAAAATTGCTGTCAGTTTTCCAGAGTAATAATAGGGCATAAGAAGGATATTCAAATATGTAAGCAAATTGCTTTTTTCACATCCTTACAAAGTAATATTTTTAAAAATATTTTCTAAATATTTGTTTTTTTGCCCTTGGCTGTACAACTCACAGATGAGCACCTTTCACATCAGGTAATCTGCAAACAAACCATTATTTGCACAGTAGGAAGTTGGCTTTTTGTGTACTTTAGTTAACATGAAGTTTTTCAAGAAAAAGGGAAGGGACTGGGTAGGAATCCAACTCTGTACTATCCACCCAGAATCCTAGAGGAAAAAAAAAATAAAGCATTGAAATAAAGGTTTAGCAATATCCTATAGGTCACCAGTGATTTCCATACAATGTGGCACCAACATAAAGTCTTGAACGTGTTACATAGTTGCTAACAAGCAAGCCAGGTGTGAGGCACAGCTGTCTTGGAAAATTAAGGAGCCTGGCTCTCCTCTCATTTCTCTGTTTCAGCACACCTAAAATGTTTTTTTTTTTTTGCAGTTTTTGGCTGGGGCTGGGTTTGAACCCAGCACCTCCAGCATATGGGGACAGCACCTTACTCCTTTGAGCCACAGGTGCTGCCCCACACCTAAAATTTTTATGTGGCGCTTTCATGCTGTCTCTTCTCACAAGGGTCTTTGAAAAACTGCCCATAGTGTTACAGGTCGTGCTGGGATACAAATGACTCTAATGTGATGCTAGACAACTTTATTCAACAAGTGGCCACTGGTGGTGGTGGCTAAATCACTCATTCTGCAAATTGCTCTAAATGGCCATAGAATCATGGTGTGTTCTCTGTACCTTAAACCTGACTTTGATATTGTAGAACCTTAGTCTTATAATGTTTAGCAGCATTATCATGAAGGATGTACCTTTGTTCCTATACTGTATACAGATTCTTTTTTTTTTTTTTGCAGTTTTTGGCCAGGGCTGGGCTTGAACCCGCCACCTCCGGCATATGAGGCTACGCCCTACTCCTTGAGCCATAGGTGCCATCCTGTATACAGATTCTTTATGCAGAAGTGTATCTGACTGAAAAGTATAAGATAATAATGGTGTGAAAAAAGTGAATGAATTAAAAAATGTACAATGGCTGATAGCCCAGATGAAATGTAGCTAGAAGTCAGAATCTTGGTGCAAAAGAAAAAACGGTCTTAGGGGCCTGTGTATCGAAACTGTTCCATATCCTCCTAAGGCAGAACCAGAGTTCCCTTAGATTAATGTTTTGCTAAGTGTTTTCCTTGCTAGAGGACCAGAAAAGCAGGCAAAAGGATCATCCTAATGGCATATTGGCACACTAAGGGAAAGAAAATAACACTTTGACTAAAACTGAGGCCAACAGGTAAAGAAAAACAACAAAATATTTTTTGGTTTTATATTTGTACCAAGGCTACTTACTGAATACTGGAAAAATGACAGAAGTGTTTATTATCTTTGCATATGGAAAAAATGATTTTCCTTTTGAAGCTGTAGCTCAGGATTTAATCTTGGGTCATGTTACCATGTGGTAAAAAAAAAAATCTGGATTTTATAATAACTTATAAGGCAAAGAAAAAGTTGTAAAATGCTAAATAGTGCAGTACTACAAATATGGTGATAAATGAGCAAAGGAGTCAAATCAGGTTTTTACGTCAGGTAGGTGTTATGTTTGTGAAAAATGATTTTAGCTTTTATATATTCAAGTGCAAATTAGAATTGTTTACCTTAAGATGAGATTTTACTATCATTTCTTAGCACCCTAATTTTTGTGTGTTACGGAAGTTACAAGTTAGTTACAGCTATTCTCAACCCTTATATCTGTTTCCGTCAAAAAAAAAGAAGAAGGAACAGGTATTTTAATAAGCTTTATGCAAATAGGATCCTGATCCTTTTAGCTCTAGTTAACCTGCATGCCTCCCAGGGCATAACCATGACCTCTCTGAGAACTGGAAAATACTGCATGGTTAAAAAAAATCAGAGTGTAATGACATTCTCTGATAACTTCAAACAAGTTATGTTAGAAGGGTCAGATACGGGAAGGCTAGATCACTGATTATGCTTGCCTAGCCATAAAAAAAGTGACAACTTAAAGACTGGCAAAGATCAAAGGAAACATTCTATAGGTGTCTTTGTGGACCTGCAGAAGGTTACAAGTGACCCATCCACTCTGCCTGGCTGTGGCCATACCAAAAATGGATGCCCCAGAGCCCATCATAAATCCTAGGATACGACAAGTGTAGGACCCAGTGGCAGGTCACTCCGACTAGCATTGGGACAGACAGTGAAGGATGACACAGAATCCTAAAGTTAGCTCTGTTTTTACCTTGGAAAATCATCCATGAGGTTAATGAGAAAACAATATAAATCAAAGCTGACACAGCTGAGTGTTCCTTCACGGCTGACCATTTGGATATAAGGTTTTGCCAGTCCTTAGCTGACCAATTTCATTATTTAATCAAATATTAAGAAAGGTATAATTCACGTGCAACCCTTGTCATAAAAAGGTTAATTTCCTACAACCAGCACAAATTGTTAACCTATTAAGAAAAGCCCATTTTTTTCGGCATTTGCATATATACATATACATATCTGTTCCTTTATAAACATTTTAGGGTAAAAGGAGGAGGAGGAGGACAAATGAGATAAAGCCATGAGCTAAATACGCAGCAGCTCCCATTCCTCATTTTCTGTGTGGCTGGCAGCATTAGTAAGAAAGTCCCTCCTCTGCTGCAATGGTTATGATATATATTTAAACGTGTAGATCTTTACGGATTTCTTTATTTATTCTGCCAGGCCTTTGGCAGGTGTTGTTTTGTTTTCCTGGTGGAATAATTCATCAGTGCTTCCTGAGAGGCTCAAACAGGATCACTGGCCAGATTCCGAAGAGAAACTGTTTGGAAATAAGTTAGGACAAAATGAGAGAAGGTAAAAGTGTTCTGGGTTATCCCTGAAAAAGAATAGGAAAGAATCCATGGAGCTGTGACTATAGAGCTTGCTAGGTTTGCTAGTGACTATCCCGCTATTAGTAGCCTGAGCACAGTATATTCCTTCTTGACTTGTACCATATCTCAGAAAGTATTTTTATTTAATTTTCTTAACTGTATTAAGCATCTACTTTGTCAAAGATGGAGAAGTCATTCTGTGCATTTAAGTCATTTCTGTTTCTTAAAACTATTCTGCCATGTAGCTATATTAACAATTCTATTTTATTGTTGAAGAAAGCAAGGCTTGAAGAGAAGAGACTTGTCTAAGATACTACAGTAGTAAGTGGAAGACTTAAGATTCAGTGCCTCTGGTTCCAAAGTCTGTGCTCACTCCATTACTTTGCTATACCCCTTTTCTTCTTCTTTCACTTCTACCTATCCTTCCAACACCTCCCCCTCCCCAAACACACACACACACACACACACACACACAAAACCTAGGAAGTGGACTTACCTTCACTTTTGGCCTGTATCTCAGATAAAGTGTTCTTGTATATAAACTGAAAGAAAAGAGGGAGGGGGAAAACTCTTCAACATAATTTTTAATTTACCCTTAGTAGCAAATGTAACCACAGTGCATCTGCATATACAAAGAAGAAACATTAGTATATCCTCTGTTTATTCAGCATCTATTCTGTTGAGTACCTATTCTGTACAGAACACTTGGCAAAATGCTAAGAAATACAGAGAAATGATCAACTCTTAGACTGTGACCTCAGGATGTCTGTCCTTTAGTAGTGAGCATTCCACTAATGCTTTATGTAATTCTTATCACAATTAGCTTTTCCATTTTTGAAGATGCATGGCAGATAGTAAGGACTGGAGTATTCTTAGAATATTTTATAAGTAGATATATTAGCTCTCTCAGGATTAACTACAGGTATGAGAGAACCAGAAAGATAACAGAAAAGTCTCCCTCATAGTATCTTTTAAAGCAGTAGCCCCCAACCTTTTTGGCACCAGGGACTGGTTTCAAGGAAGACAGTTTTTCCCCAGATGGGATGTGGGGGGAATGGTTTCAGATCATCAAACATGAGATACTCCAAAGGAGTGGGCAACCTGGATCCCTTGTGTGCAGTTTACAGTAGGATTCACACTTCTATGAGAATCTAATGCTACTGCTTCTCTGATAGGAGGCGGAACTCAGATGGTGATGTGAGCAGTGGGGAACAGCTGTAAATATAGATGAAGCTTTGCTTGCTTGCCCACTGTTCACCTCCTGCTGTGTGGCCCAGTTACTAATAGTCCATGGACTGGTACCTGTCTGCAGCCTGAGGTTTGGGGACTGTAGCTTTAGAGTCATTCACCTCTGGAGATGAAATCAAATTCTAAAATCAATGCATATAGTGAAATATAATTGAATTTATCCCTAAAATATTCACAAAACTGCCCATATCATACAGTGTATATATTTTCATGTATAATAAACTATTTAAGTATATTTGAATAGTTATGTACAATATATCATGAGTACATATGCAAAACATAATTTTATAATACAGGTTGAGCATCCCTAATCTGAAAATCTGAGGTTCAAAATGCTCCAAAATCTAAAACTTTTTGAGTGTTGACATGATGGCACAAATGGAAAATTCCACATCTGACCTCATGTGATGAGTTGCAGTCAAAATACTTACTGATGGACTAGAGCAGTGTGCATTCATAACAGAACAAGAGGTGATGTCTATTTACAACATCAGAGAAGACTTCTTAGACAAAAAACACTGTTAATGAGGCAGATGATTCTGAAGCAAACATTTTAAAAAGCTATCCAGCAGAATGCCTCCTCTTCCCTGGGGAATCAGTTTTTGGTACCTCAACTGCTTCTGATGTTATCACCTAAAAAAATAAAATGCCGTGTATAGTAACCTTTTAATCAAAACACAGTAGAGACTGAAAGCCTGCCATTATTTGTTTCTGCTGTTGTTTAACAGGTGATACAGGCATTCTGGTGATGCTGCTGTGCTGCTTAGTTATCCTGACTGAACATATTATTTTTCCACTATATTAATGGTATGTCATATTTTTTACTGTTAAATGTAAATTCAGATGATGGTGATGTTAAACAACCACAGATTGTCCACATGGGTGGCTGAGATAGTGACATCTTTGCTTTCTGATGGTACAATGTACACACACTTTGTTTCATGCACAAAATTATTAAAAATATTATATAAAATTACCTCCAGGCTATGTGGATAAGGTATGTACAAAACATAAATGAACTTCGTATTTAGACTTGGGTCCCAGTCCCAAGATATCACATTATGTATATGCAAATATTCCAGAATCCGAAAAAAAAATCTGAAATCTGAAACACTTCTGGTCCCAAGCATTTCGGATAAGGGATACTCAATCTGTATTTTAAACAAGAGAAAGAAAAGGTGAAAGAGCATGAGAAGAAAATTTGTGTTATTTAATGTGGCTGTGATGCCACTTTACTGTATCCAAATTGAATAGTAAGAGGAGCGTCAAATATTATTTTCCAAAGAATAGACTATTGTTTTAAAACAGAATCTTAACAGTTTTTCAGATGTTTACCTCTAAAATAAAGTCACCACCTTTTTCTTTCTGTTCAGGAAAGAGTCATGGACTCAGGCATAGATGCCAGGGTCCAGGCCTGGCTATACCTCTACCACTCCCAACTATACATTAAGTACCTACAACGTGGGGAGAGGAATTGCTCCAGTAATTTAAAAATCTCATTTTTAAATTACTCTGACTGGGTGGTTATTATTATTCCTGTTTTGTACATGAGAAATGGTCTTTGTAAGGGCAAATATTTCACTCAAGCTACCACAGTTAGTAAATAATAGAAGCAATATTTGAATTTAGGTTCTTTTTAGCCTTTAGCCAATATAGTGTACTCTACTTAACTGGCCAGTTACCATCATGAAGTCACTTGTCTCTGGGCCCTAGTTTCTTTCACCATTAAATAAAAATGTTATGCTAGATAATTTCTAAGGTTTAGGGAGTCTGTCTCTGGGCTTGAAATCAGGTGATAACACTAATTGGCCATGAGATCACGTGAGATACTTGACTTGTTTTTCCTCAAACACAAAATAATACTTGCCTCACAGGACTGTCATGAAGAGTAGGAGCTTAAAATGCAAACTTTTTTTTTTTTTTTGAGACAGAGTCTCACTGTGTCACCCTTTGGTAGAGTGCTGTGGCGTTACAGCTCACAGTAACCTTAAATTCTTAGGCTTAAGTGAAAATGCAAACTTTTTATTATGGGAGATTTCTAACATAAACGGAAGTACTCATCATGTTAAAATATCTTTTTTATCTTTCTATATTTGCAGCATCTATAGTGACGTTTTCTTTTACACTTCTGATGCTAGTAATTTATGCTTTTGCTCATTTCTTTTAGTTTAGTCATACAGGATATGCCAGTTATTAAATTACTGTATCTCAGTTTCAAATCCACCCTTTTTAATAACAGCTTTTTATTGAGGTATAATTGATATACAAAAACCTGCACATATTTAATACATATGATATTATGAGTTTGGACATATGCATAGCTCATGAAACCATCACCACAATCAAGGTAATAAACATAATCCATTATCTTCAAAAGTTTCCTCATACTCCCTGTTATTTTTGTGGTAACACTTGAGCTCTACCTTCTTAACAAAATTTTTAAGTGTACAGTATAGTATTGTTATCTGTAGGCACTAGGTTGTACAGCAGATCTCTAAAACTTTATACTAATTGAACATATCATTTCCCCCATTTAGATAATTTGGGTTGCATGAAAACTTGATCTCCAGATAGATAAGATGCAAATGTTATTATGGAAGGCATTTTTAAAATTTCATTTGAGTAAATTTTCACATTTGTTCAAAGGAAAATTTTCTTTCCCTTTTTACAAGTATTTCAGCTCTCAATTCCTGAGAATTTGAGTTTAAATATGGCCTGATCAACTGGCAAAGAGATCAGTATTTATATATCCATTCATTAAATTATTTAACAATATATACTGAGTGCTTACCATGTGCCAGACACTATTCTAAGCATTTAGGAGGGTAGCAGTGAAAAATATATAAGTCCCTGTTATCAAGGAACTTACAGTATAGTTGGGGGAGATAAATAAATACACAGCTTTTTACAAATATTTTGAAGAAAAATAAGGCCTGGTTAAGGGGAGAAACAGTGATATGAAGGTGTGTTTGTTGGATGGGGCAATTGATGAGAGCTCTGAGTCTGATTTTTCTATAAATGGGTAACCTCTAACAGACTTTTTATTAGGAGAGGAGGAAGGAGAGAGGAGAGAAGCGGCAACCAATTAATTTTAGGGAGAGGATACCGATTAACCTGGGGACTTTGGGTACTAGCTTTCATAGTGCCCTATGCAGGGGATCTGGCTGCTGTTTCTTTTAAGAAATTTGTTCTCTATAAACTGAAATTTGCTGATCAACAAGAAACCTGAAAAGTTTATATCCTACTACTAAAAAAGAAGATGAATGATTTACTAATATTGGTCAGTTAGTACAACGGCCTCAATTTAAGAATGTGAAACCTGAGCTTTAGAGAATGCAAGAGGATTGCTTAAGGTCAGTCAGTGGCAGACGAAAAGCTGGAACGAAGTTCTGATTCTGTTTCTAAATTTTATATGTATACTGCTCTATTTGAAGAATAAAGAAAAAAAGACTCCAAGCTAAAAAAGTCTTTATTTCCTACCTGAAAAGGATGTGAAGATAAGAACCAAGGCCAGTTAATATATGCCACCATGCGTGAAATTGTGTGGTGGTACCTATGATAGGTGGTGCCCTCTTTCGAAAGTTCCTGTGTGGAGAGGAGGAAAAATCACCATGTTAATTTTTTAAATGTTTAACAACTAATGCTGGAAGTCTTAGAACATTCTGAAATATGGAAATTATTTAATTTCCTTAAGTCTCCTGTAGTCTGCCATATTGTTTTCTTTGTTTTTTTTTTTTTGAGACGGAGCCTCAAGCTATCCCCCTGGGTAGAGTGCCATGGCATTATAGGTCACAGCAACCTCCGACTCCTGGGCTCAAGCAAGTCTTCTGCCTCAGGCTCCCAAGTAGCTGGGACTACAGGCGCCAGCCACAACACCTGGCCATTTTTTGGTTGCAGCCATCATTGTTGTTTTGGCGGGCCTGGGCTGGGGATTCGAACCTGCCACCTTAGGTGTATGTGGCTGGCGCCTTAGCCGCTTGAGCCACAGGTGCCGAGCCGCCATATTGTTTTCTAAAGTGTATTCTGAGGAATAATAAATTTGTGGCAGAAGTCATTACTCTTATCAAATAAATGTAGTAAACATTATATAACTTATTACCCTCTTAGAGATTTTTAATGTATATTAACACATTAAAGGCTTTGAAAAGTCCTACAATAAAGAGTTATCTTTAGTTTTTCAACTAACCTACTAACCCACTCACTGCAACAAGTATTTTCCAGTACATGCTTTGTGAAACACTAGTCTACTTAGCTATCCACTCAAGAAACTGCATACATGATTTTCCTGTGTCTTACATACAGTCATCATTTTAGTAGAGCAATATACATTCTATTTTTCTTTTGTTTTTTTGAAACAGAGTCTTACTCTGCTGCCTAGGCTAGAGTGCTGTGGTGCCATCAGAGCTCACAGCAGCCTCAAACTCTTGGGCTCAAGTGATCCTTGCCTCAGCCACCTAAGTAGCTGGGACTACAGGTGCCTGCCCATGCTGGATAAATTCTCTATAGTAGAGATGAGGTCTCACTCTTGCTTAGGCTGGTCTTAATCTCCTGAGCTCAAGCAATCCAACTGCCTTGGCCTCTCAGAGTGTTATGATTACACATGTGAGCCACCGCACCACTCAACCTTATTTGTTTTTTTTACAGTTGGTTTGTTTGAATCAGGATTCCAAAAAGGCCAACACATTGTATTTGGCTGAAATATCTCATAAGTCTTTTAATCTATATGTCTCTCCTCCCTCTTTTCTCCCCCTGTGCCATTTATTTACGGAAGGGACCTGATTACTTATCCTGTAGATGTCTGATGTTCTGAATTTTGCTGATTGTCTCCATGTGGTTTTGTTCAGTATACTCCTGTATCCTCAGTTTTGTTTATGCAAAATTGTTAGGTCATTCTCAAAATTGAGAATTTTGAGTTGGAAGGACCCACTACTTTAATCTATTTAACATGCTCACTTTATGGATAGTGAGGCCTAGAAGGATAGCATCTTAGTGACAGACTAGAATCCAAAGACTTAAGTCTAATACTCAAACTCTTATCAATACATAATTGCTGGTAAAAGGAACACTTATCTTTTTTTTTTTTTTTTTTTTTTGAGACAGAGCCTCAAGCTATCCCCCTGAGTAGAATGCCGTGGCATTACAGCTCACAGCAACCTCCAACTCCTGGGCTCAAGCGAGTCTCTTGCCTCCGCCTCCCAAGTAGCTGGGACCACAGGCGCCCGCCACAACACCCAGCTATTTTTTGGGTGCAGCCGTCATTGTTGTTTG
>CAUYTI010157330.1:0-15585 GCA_963575145.1 Galago senegalensis | reverse complement strand
TCCCTGCTGGTACCCTGAGCAAGACATGTCATTTGCGTTTATTGCGTTTATCTATGTAGTTTCCAGATGCCACACTAAGTAAGGATCTGCTTTGAGTAACTTTCAGCATTGGTAGTGTTTCTCTAAGTTACAGGACAAATGAGTATTTATATTTAATAGAGAATTTGTAACTGGCTCCATAAGCAGGAAAACATATTTTATGAGGCAGTTGTTTTCTTGTAGTTCTCTTATGTTTCATGTTCCTGGGCCAGTAAGAATTGCTGACTACAACGTTGTAACTTTCTGTTGCGCTGATATCACCCCTTTGTAGTTTCTTTTCCAGGAATGGACCTCCTTGCAGCTGTGGGCTAACTACTGAAACTTGCACCACCTGTTTGTCCAGGAAAAAACAAGATAAGCGATATGCCACCACAGATTGTGCCCAGGGACCCACTGAGCGGGGACACAGGGCTGAAAGAATGACTAATATTAACCCCTACTTCATTGTAATACTAAAATCTCTGACCTGGGAGGGACTTGTCCACTATTACTTAGCTCATGAGATGACTGTACTAGCATTGTTTCTTACATTGCCCTTCACTCCACCCCAGACACATAATGATGTCAACTCTCCTCATGTAGTATTCGTTTTCACTGCCAGAAATGTTCCCTGACTCTGTTGGTCAGGGGGGCTACTTGAGGCCTGCAGTAAAACCTTTGTTTTTTGACAATTGTCATCTCAATTATTGGCTTTCTGTGCAGCAAGCAACATCCAAACACCCCACTCCTTTTTTGTTCGTTAACAAAAATGTGAAGAATGTTTGAATAGCTTAAAAAAAAAAACTTAGGCCAGGTAAGACAAATATTAAGATATAACAATTTAGCTAGATTACTTTGAAAAGAATATTAATGCCCTTTTAGGCCTCCCTCCCCCCAACATACCAAAATGTTTTATAAACGTAAATGATAATCTAAGGCAAAGGACTTACAATTAGATTATACTGTGGATTATATGGTGACCTAAGATTCAAAATGCTGAAAATAGGCATGTGATTCTGGGAAGGCATGGGAAATAATTTAGGTGTCAGGTGTCCTTAGGCCCTGGGACTACAGGACATGATGAATTGAGTCTTTTGGAGGCAGAAAACATGAAGCAGCTTACAAAAGGGTGGCAGTCAGTTCCAGACTTGCCCCAAACATGACCTAGGGCAGAGCAGAGACTTCATGGAGAATGTTGCTCGTGACAACATTAGTCATTTACTACTAGTACTGTTACTAGTAGTAAACTTGGGTTATTCTGTCATCACTGTTTGGCTAGTATAGCCCAGTAGCTTTGGAAGTTCCTAGAATAACTGAAGGAACTGTTTGAAGTCCATTGATGGACACTTAGATTAATTCCAAATCATGGCTATTGGCCAGGCATGGTAGCTCACACCTGTAATCCTAGCACTCTGGGAGGCCAAGGTAGATGAGACAAGTTTGAGACTAGTTTTGAGCAAGAGTGAGACCCTGTCTCTCTTACTAAAAATAGAAAAACTCGCCAGCCATTGTGGCAGGTGCTTGTAATCCCAGCTACTCAGGAGGCTGAGGCAAGGGGATCACTTGAGCTCAAGAGACTGAGGTTGCTGTGAGCCAGGATGATGCCACAGCACTCCACCCAGGGTGACAAAGTGACAAGTTCTGTCTCAAAACAAACAAATCTGGGCTACTGTGAGTAGTGCTGCAATAAACATGGGAGTGCAGGTATCTTTTACTTGTTTCCTTTCTTTTGGATATATACCTAGAACGGGATTGCTGGGCCATACAGTAATACTCTTTTTAGTTTTTTCAGGAACCTTCACAGAAATCTCCACAGTGGTTGCACTAATGTTCCCACCAACAGCGTACAAATATCCCCACTCTCCATCCTCTCCAGCATTCCTTATTGCCTGTCTTTATAGTAAAAGCCATTTTAACTGAGATGAGATCATATCTCATTGTAGTTTTGATTTTCATTTCTCTGGTGAGTAATGATGTTGAGCATTTTTTCATATAACTGTTGGCCACTTGTATGTCTTCTTTTGAGAAATGTCTATGCATGTCTTTGCCCATTTACAAATCAGATTATTTAATTATTCTTTCCTGTTGAGTAGTTGGAGCTCCTTATATAGTCTCTAGTTATTAACCCTTTGTCGGATGGGTAGTTTGAAAATATTTTCTCCCATTCAGTGGATTCTCTCTTCACTTTGGTGATTGTTTCCTTTGCTGTACAGAAGCTTTTTAGCTTGATGTGACTTCATTTGTCCAATTTTGTTTTGGTTGCCTATGCTTTGGGGATATTACTCAAGAAATCATTGCCCAGACCAATGTCCTGGAATGTTTCCCCAATGTTTACTTTTAGTAGTTTTATAGTTTGAGGTCTTAGATTTAAGATTTTAATCCATTTTTATTTGATGTTTGTATATGGCAAGAGATGAGGATCTAGTTTCATTTTTCTGCATATGGATTTCCCAGCACCATTTATTGAAGAGACAGTCCTTTCCCCAATGTATGTTCTGGCATCTTTATCAAAGATAAGTTCATTATAGATGTGTAGATTTATTTCTGGATTCTCTATTCTGTCCCATTGGTCTACGTGTCTGCTTTTATGCCATTGTTTTGATTACTATAGCTCTGTAGTATAATTTGAAGTCAGGTAATGTGATGTTTCCAGTTTTGTTCTTTTTGCCCAGGATGGCTACTCTGGATCTTCCATGGTTCCATATGAATTTTAGGATTGTTTTTTCTATTTCTGTTAAGAATGTCGTTGGTATTTTGATGGGATTGCATTAAGTCTATAGATCGACTTTGGGTAGTATGGAGATTTTAACAATATCAATTCTTCTGATCCATGAGTATGAACTCTTTCCATTTGGGGGATTTCTTTCACCAGTGTTTCATAGTTTTCATTGTAGAAATCTTTTATTTCTTTGGTTAAAGTTTTCCTAGGTATTTTATTTCACTTGTACCAAATGTAAATGAGATTACTTTCTTGATTTTTTTTTTCAGATTGTTTGCTATTGTAATACAGAAATGCTAGTGCAGTTTTACATGTTGATTTTATGTCTTGCAATTTTACTGACATTGCTTATCCGTTTTAAAAGGGCTTTTTTGTTTTTATTTTTTTGGCATTTGCAGAGTCTTAGCTTCTCTAGATATTAGAGAGTATCACCTGCAAACAAGGATAATTTGACTTTCCCCTTTCCAATTTGGGTGCCCTTTATTTCTTTCTCTTGTCTGACTGCTCTGACTATAACTTTCAGGGCTATGTTGAAAAACAGTGGTGAAAATGTCTTGTTCCAGATCTCACAGGAAAGGCTTTCAGATTTTCCCTATTCAGTATGATACTAGCTATGGATCTGTCTTATATGGGTTTTATGGTGTTGAGGTAAGTTCTTTGTATACCCAGTTTTGTTTTTGTTTGTTTGTTTGTTTTGGATTCATTAGGGGGTAAAATAATTAGGTTACACTATTGCATTATACCCAGGTTTTTTTTCCCCTTCTGTACTTTCTTTTGTTATCATCATAGTCTTTGCATCAAGATACATAGCAATGATAGCATGTTTCTTTGTAAAGCATAGTATTAAATATTAAATGTCTTTCCCCACTTTAATTTTACATTCCTCTGCCAAGAAAAAAATAATTAAAACTCAAGTTATTTTAACTTGAGTGTGGACACACTTCCATGATTAGCTGGGCTATGTAAAAGTTGGTAGCTTTATTCTTCCTGCTGTGTAAGCAGATCCAGGCCCTAGAAAGATGGGACCAGGTTATATAATTGTTTTTGAAAAGTGTGCTACAAAATGGATGGCCTGTTAAAAGCCAGGTTACAAAGTAAGGAAGGGGATAAGAGAAGGACATTTTCTTCCAGAAAAAACCCAGAATTTCTGAAGAGTCCCAGTCCATTATTTTTTCCCAAACTGGTGAAGGGGGGCTGAAATCTCAATATGAGTTTCAAAGTACTATCTCTGTGAGGGGCCAGTAGTTACCTTGCTGAGGAGGGGGATGGCTCAGTTTGACCATTCCCACCCTTCCCAGCGAGGGGAATGGAAATGTTAAGTTTATTGCCCAGTGAATGTGAAAGTGGGCTGAAGCTTGGTTGGTACTAAATTCTCTAACAGGTTTCTTCTAGAAACAGACAACTCAGACTCTTCCTCTCACTTCAGCAAAGAAGTTATTTTTAAAAGCACCTGGGCAGTTCCTCCTCCACCCCTCTGGTGGGAAGGCTCAGAGAAGGGAGTCATCAGTACAGCCACCTTCCAGGCCATAACGGAATTCCTGAAGGTTGGAGACTCCATGGAAGTGGACAAAGGCTGCTGCCACCACCAGGACATGGAAAATCTGATGAGACTGGAACCATATGTCGAATTTTCCAGGAAAGAAGCGCTCAGGAATTCGAGCAGCATAAAGGCCAGTTCCAGTGATGTACATCACAGCCATGAGGAAGAACCAGCCCATCTGGCCCACTGTGGTGGCCTTGACAAAGCCCTCAGAGATAGTAAAGTGCATGGTGGGCACAACACCACTCAAGCCAAGTCCCAGGAACACTGCTGCTCTTGTCTGCCGGTGCTTAGGAGTGGCAAACTGGTCCCACTGTACCACAATGATGGCAGAAATGCCCAGGACACAGACAATGGAGAGGTAGATGAGCCGTAGCTGTGGGGAGCAGTAGAAAGAGTAATAGAGCCAGGGGACAAAGCTCCCCATAATCAGTAGAGCGATCCCTGAATAGTCCAGTTTGGAAAAAGTCTGAGAGACTTTCTCTGAATGACAATAGACAGTGTGGAAAAGCCAGGAGAAGCTGAGACAGAGCACCGCACCCAGAAAGAACATCCCCCAAACCACCTTCTCCTGTAGAGGGACCAGGAAGTACATATTTGGTCTAAGCATGGTCAAGATTCCCAAAAAGAGAAACAGTACAAAACCAAGCAGATGGGTCCAGATGTTGCCAGTTTCTGCGTGGATGCGGAAGATGCTCTTGAAACAAGCCCGAAAGGAGGGCATGGGTGGTCTATGGCCATGTAGCAGATAGTCATTGTCCTTCATCCAGTCAGGGAGCACATCATATGGGATAACTCTCCAGTGTCCCTTCCAGACCTTATATACAAACTCCTCCATCTTCTCCATGGCGTAGTGGGCTTGCAAGGGAAGTGTCAGTACCCGCAACTCTTCCTCCTCTTCCTGGGCGACTGAACATATTTGCTCTTCTTCAGCTTTCGTTGGGTTGGCAATTACACGTTTGCTTTTCTTTTCTAGCAGGGGTCCCAGTTCATCCAGTTCCACTGTGTCAGTGTCCCTGTTACCGGCAGCGGCCCCAATGCCCTGTGCCACCACAGATCCTTTGTGGGGAGACATTTGGCTGGTGGTATCTCAAGGCGCTGCAGCTTCAGCTGGGGGAAAAGTTGGGGGGTCTCTCAGCCCCAGGGGGCAGAGATCTCCCTGTGATGGTAGAAATGGTGGTCAGTTCCGGGGAAACTTAGAGCCCGAGTGTAGACTCTGCTCCGGACTGTGGTCCCCCGCGCTACATCCCGCGGCCGTGTGGCCGGGATCTTCAGCGCCCTCCGGGCGCCGGAAGGGGCGCGCGACCGCAGGCGTCACCTCCGCAGGCACGTCACTTCCTCGCTGGCTCTACCTCACCTTTCCAATCGCCTTTTATTTTTATTTATTTTTTTTTTTTTTTTGAGACAGAGCCTCAAGCTGTCCCCCTGGGTAGAGTGCCATGGCATTACAGCTCACAGCAACCTCCAACTCCTGGGCTCAAGCAAGTCTCCTACTTCAGCCTCCCAAGTAGCTGGGACCATAGGCGCCCGCCACAACGCCCGGCTATTTTTTGGTTGCAGCCATCATTGTTGTTTGGCGGGTCCGGGCTGGGGATTTGAACCCGCCACCTTAGGTGTACGTGGCTGGCGCCTTAGCCGGTTGAGCTATAGGCGCCGAGCCTTTTTTTTTCTTTTTTGAGACTGAGTCTCACTATGTCACCCTCCGTAGAGTGCCGTCACAGCTCACAGCAACCTCAAACTCCTGGGCTTCAGCGATTCCCTTGCCTCAGCCTCCCGAGTAGCTGGGACTACAGGCACCTGCAGCAACGCCGGCGATTTTTTGGTTGGTTGCAGTTGTCATTGTTCTTTAGTAAGCCCAGGCCAGACTCAAACCCACCAGCTTTGGTGTATGTGGGTGGCGCCCTACACATTGAGCTACAGGCACTGAGCCTATACCCAGTTTTTTGCAAGTTTTTAATCATGAAGGGATGTTCAATTTTGTCAAATGCTTTTTCAGCATCAATTGAAATGATCATATGCTTTTCCTCCTTCATTCTATTAATACGGTGATCACATTGATTGATTTGCATATGTTGAAATATCCTTCCATCCCTGGCATGAATCCCACTTGATCACAATCAATAATCTTTTTAATATCTTGTTGAATTCAATTTGCTAGCATTTTTATTATTTTTTATTTAAAAAAAACTTATTCAAATTAATATGAGGGTATAATATTTAGGTTACATTGTTCTCACTTCCAGGGTAAAGTTCCATTTGTAGAAGAGCCCCTCACCCAGGGGGTGGGTTATACACCCTCACAATGCTCCCTCCTTCTGCCATACATCCTGCCCCTCCCCCCTCCTGTTTCCCTCTACCCTCAACAGGACTATAATAGTGTTTTATTGTTTTATTGTTCTTAGGAGCATGTAATTGTTTATATATTGATTTCATATTAGTGTGGAGTACAGTGGATATTTATTTTTCCATTCTTGTGATACTTTACCAGGAAGAATGTATTTCAACTCCATCCAGGTAAATGTAAAAAATGTAAAGTCTCCATTGTTTTTAATGGCTGAATAATATTCCATGGTATACATATACCACAGTTTTTTGATCCATTCATGGGTTGATGGGCACTTAGGTTGTTTCCACGACTTGGCAATTATGAATTCAGCCTCAATAAACCTTCTAGGGCAAATGTCTTGTGGTAAAATGAGTTTTGTTCTTCTGGGTAGATATCTAACCCTTTCTCCAAACTTTTTCTCCAAAAGGGCTGTATTAGTTTGCAATCCCACCAGCAGTATAGAAGCATTCCTTTCTCTCCACATCCACGACAACATCTGGTGTTTTGGGACTTTGTGATGTGGGCTAATCTTGCCGGGGTTAGGTGATATCTTAATGTGGTTTTGATTTTCATTTCTCTGATGAGTAAGGATGATAAGCATTTTTTCATATGTTTGTTGGCCATTTATCTGTCATTTTCAGAGAAGTTTCTGTTCAAATCTCTTACCCACTGGTAGAGAGGGTTGCTTGCACTTTTCTTATTGTTTAATTTGAGTTCTCTGTAGATTCTAGTTATCAGGCCTTTGTCAGGTTCATAACATGCAGAAGTCTTCTCCCATTCTGAGGGCTGTCTGTTTGCTCTGTTTGTGGTACTTTTAGCTGTGCAAAAGTTTTTAGCTTGATCAAGTCCCAGTTATTTATTTTTGGTGTTGCAGCAATTGCTAGGGAGGTCTTCCTCAAAGAGTTTTTTTCTCAGGCCAATATATTTAGGTGTTTTCCCCACACTCTCTTATAGAATTTTTATTGTTTCATGTCTTAAATTTAAATCTTTTATCCAATGAGGATCAATTTTTGTCAATGGTGAGAGGTGCAGGTCCAGTTTCAGTCTTCTGCAGTTCTCCCAGCACCATTTGTTAAATAAGGATTCTTTTCCCCAGTGCATGTTTTTGTTAGGCTTATCAATGATTAAATGACAATAAGTAGCTGGGTTCATCTCTAGATTCTTGATCTTATTCCATAGATCTGTGTCTCTATTTTTGTGCCAGTACCATGCTATTTTGATCACTATAGCCTTGTAATTAACCTGAAATCTGGCAACATGGTGCCTCCATAACCGTTTTTATTTCTAAGAATTGTATTTGCTATTTGGGGGGGGGATTCTGGTTCCATATGAATCAAAGTACTATTTTTTCAAGATCTTAAAAGTATGACATTGGTGCTTTGATGCATATTGCTTTAAATCTATAGATTGCTTTGGGTAGTATGGACATTTTAGCGATGTTGATTCGCCCCAGCCATGAGCATGGTATGTTCTTCCATTTGTTGACATCTGCTATTTCCTTTCTCAAAGTTTCATAATTCTCTTTATAAAGATCTTTCATGTCTTTTGTTAGATATATTCCCAGGTATTTCATCTTCTTTGGTGCTATTGTAAAAGGAATAGAGTCTTTGATTTTGTTCTCGGCTTGACAGTTGTTGGTGTACAAGAAGACTAATGATTTGTGGGTATTGATTTTGTAACCTGAGACACTGCTATATTCCTTTATCACTTCTAAGAGCTTTGCAGTTGATTCCCTGGGGTTTTCCATGTATAAGATTATGTCATCTGCAAAGAGGGAGAGTTTGACTTCCTCTGCCTCCATTTGGATTCCTTTGATCTCCTTCTCTTGCCTGATTGTGATGGCTAGGACTTCCAACACTATGTGAAATAGCAGTGGAGACAGTGGGCATCCTCGTCTGGTTCCAGATTTGAGTGGGAATGCTTGCAGTTTTACTCCATTCACTATGATATATTGGCTGTGGGTTTGCTGTAGATAGCCTCTATCAGCTTAAGGAAAGTTCCTTCTGGCACCTATGGCTCAACCGGCTAAGGCGCCAGCCACATACACCTAAGGTGGCGGGTTCGAATCCCCAGCATGGACACGCCAAGTCCCAGCTGCTTGGGAGGCAGAGGCAGGAGACTCGCTTGAGCCCAGGAGTTGGAGGTTGCTGTGAGCTGTGATGCCATGGCACTCTACCCAGGGGGACAGCTTGAGGCTCTGTCTCAAAAAAAAAAAAGGAAAGTTCCTTCTAAGCTTATTTTCTTGGGTGTTTGTATCATGAAAGGATGTTGGATATTGTCAAAAACCTTTTTTGCATCAGTTGAAAGAATCATATGGTCTTTGTTTTTTATTCTATTTATGTGGTATATTATATTTATAGATTTGCGTGTGTTGAACCAACCTTTTATCTCTGGGATAAAACCCACTTGATCATGGTGTACAACCACTTTAATGTGTTGTTGTATTCTGTGTGCTGATGTCTTGTTGAATATTTTTGCATTGATATTCATTATATTCATTAATTATATTGGTCTGTAGTTTTCTTTTTTGGGGGGTCTTTTCCTGGTTTGGGAATCAGGGTTATATTTCCTTCATAGAATGTTTGGGGGAGGATTCTTTCTTTCTCTATATTTTGGAAAAGTTTATGCATTATAGGAACTAGTTCCTCTTTGAAGGTTTGAAAGAATTCTGGTGTGAAACCATTTTGTCCTGGGATTTTCTTTTTGGGGAGATTTTGTATAATTAATGCTATTTCAGTACTTGATATTGGTCTATTCAAGATTTCTAAATCTTTCTGGCTGAGTTTTAGAAGGTATTGTGCTTCCAGATATTGGGCCATCTCCTCTACATTTTCATATTTCTGGGAATAGTTTTGTATAGTAACTGTTGAGAATCTTTTGCATTTCTATGGCATCTCTTGTTATTTCCCCTTTATCATTTCTGATTGTAGTTTTTAAAGATCTTGTTTTTATGATTCTGGTTAGTCTAGCCAAGGGTTTATCAATTTTATTAAACTTTTCAAAGAACCAACTTTTTGTTTCACCGATTTTCTGAATAATTATTTTGTTTTCAATTTCATTTATTTCTGCTCAAATTTTGCTTATTTCTTTTCTTCTGCTGGGTTTGGGATTAGATTGTTCTTCCTTTTCCAGTTGCTTGAGATGGCCCATTAGGTTGCTGACTTTCTCTCTTTCTTTCTTTCTTTTTTTGTTTTTTGGAGGGCAGGGAACAGAGTCTCACTATGTTACCCTTGGTAAAGTGCCATGGCGTCACAGCTCGCAGCAACCTCAAACTCTTGGGCTTAAGCGATTCTCTTGCCTCAGCCTCCCCAGTAGCTGGGGCTACAGGCACCTGCTACAATGCTGAGCTATTTTTTTGTTGCAGTTGTCATTGTTGTTTAGCAGGCCCAGGCCAGGCTCAAACCCACCGGCTTCAGTGTATGTGGCTGGCACCCTACTCACTGAGCTACGGGTGTTGAGCCTCTTTCTGTTTTCTTGATGAAGGCATCTAATGCTATAAATTTCCCTAAAAGGGCTGCCTTTGCAGTATCCCACAGGTTTTGATAATTTATGTCTTCATTATCATTATATTCCAGAAACCTAATGATCTCCTTCTTGATCTTGTCTATGACCCAGCCATCATTCAGCATAAGGTTATTTGTTGCCATGGTTTTATTTGAGTAGGAAGATTTCTATTGCCGTTGAGTTTAAGTTTTATTCCAGGATGGCCTGAGAAGATACAGGGGATAATTTCCATTCTTTTGAATTTGTTTAGGTTAGCCTTGTGACCTAAGATATGATCAATTTTGGAAGATGATCCATGGGCTGATGAGAAAAATGTGTATTCAGTTTTGTTAGGATAAAGTGTTCTATAAATGTCTGTTAAGACCATTTGTTCTAGGATGTTATTTAAGTCCATTATTTCTTTGTTTAGTTTCCCTTGAAGGATCTGTCCAGTACTGCCAATGGGGTGTTAAAATCTCCAACTATTATAGTGTGGAAAGATATCATATCACTCAGAACAGTTAGGGTTTTTTTATATATCAAGGAGCATTCAGATAGGGTGCATAGATGTTAACTATTGAAATCACTTCGTATTGTGTGTTTCCCGTGACCAGTATGAAGTATCCATCTTTGTCTTTCATTATTTTTATTGGTTTGAATCCCATTGTATCTGCATATAAGATTGCAACCCCAGCTTTTTTTTGCTTTCCCTTTGCCTGGAATAGCATTACTCATCCTTTCACCCTGCATCTTGTTTTATCTTTTGAGGTAAGTTGAGTTTCTTGTAGGTAACAGATATTTGGCCTGAGTTTTTGTATCCAGTAGCCAGCCTGTGCCTCTTTAAGGGAGATTTCAAACCATTCACATAAATTGATAGATGTGGCAGAGTTTTGGTCATCTTGTTTTTCAGAAGTCCAGACCTTAATTTTATGCCTCTCACCATTGTGGAAGCTAGGTTTAGTCCTTTAATTTCTGGATAGGTTTATTTTGGTAGGGTACCCTCTTGTTGCTTGTTATGAAGAATGGATGTGAGCATTTCCTATAGAGCTGGTCAAGTCATGTCAAATTTCCTCAGCATGTGGATGTGAGTGAAGTATTTGATTTCTCCATCACAAAAGAAACTCAGTTTAGCAGGGTATAGGATCCTGGGCTGGAAATTGTTTTGTTTAAGAAGGTTGAAGGTTGATGACCACCCTTTTCTGGCTTGGAAAGTTTCAGCTGAAAGATCTGCAGTCAACCTTATACTTTTCCCTTTGTAAGAAATATTTTTCTTTTCTTTCTTTTCTTTTCTTTGAGACAGAATCTCACTTTATCACCCTTGGTAGAGTGCCATGGCATCACAGCTCATAGCAACCTCCAGCTCTTGGGATTAGGTGATTCTCTTGCCTCAGCCTCCTGAGTAGTGGGACTACAGGCAGCTGCCACAATGCCCAGCTATTTTTTTGCAGTTTGGTCAGGTTCAGGTTCAAATCCACCACCCTCGGTATATGGGGCCCATGCCCTACTCACTGAGCCACAGGCGCTGCCAGGAATACTTTTCTTAGGCCTAGCTGCTTGCAGAAGTTTCTCCTTCATATGAATATTGGCAATATTAATTAAAATGTATCTAGGACAGTGGTTCTCAATCTTCCTAATGCTGCAACCTTTAATACCGTTCCTCATGTTGTGGTGACCCCCAACCATAAAATTATTTTTGTTGCTACTTCATAACTGTAATTTTGCTACTATTATGAATCATAATGTAAATATCTGATATGCAGGATGTATTTAGGCAACCTCTGTGAAAAAGTTGTTCAATCCACACAGGTTGAGAACCACTGGTCTAGGAGATGCTTTGTATTGAGTCATGCTGGGATTCTGAAACTATCTACTATCTGAATTTCTGTGTCTCTTGCAATACTTGGGAAATTTTCCACCATAATGTCTTGGAGCAGAGAATTTGTGCCTGTGGAACCATCCTCTTCTCCTTCAGGAATCCCTATAATTCAGATGCTTGATTTCTTGGAATGATCCCATAACTCTCTCAGGGAATAGTCTGCTCTTTTTCTCAAGTTTTCCGCCTCTTTGAATGCTTGGGATAGTTCAAAAGTCTTGTCTTCTTTATCTGAGATTCTTTCTTTGCACTGCTCAACTCTATTTCTGAGAGTTGAGGGACTCTATTTCTGTTTCTGAGGGACTCTACCATATTTTGAAGTTCCCCAAATACTTTTTTTAATTCCTTAAGTGCTGCTATATCTTTCCTCATTATGTCCATATCCTTGGTGACTTTGTCATTGAATTCATTAATTTCTTGAGACAAATTCTGAAGTGTTTTTTGGTTCTCTATTTCCATCTTCTCCTTTCCAATTATCTTATTTGCAATCCATATTCTAAATTCTACTTCTGACATTTCAGCAATTTCTCTATGGATGGGATTCTCTGTTCTATTTTCTTTGATGTCCCTAGGAGGCATTGATCTGCTCTGATTTTTCATGTTGCTGGAGTTCTTTAGATGATTCCTCCTCATGAGTATTTTCAGCTTCTGCCTCTTTTTATCTTTTTTAATATATTAATTACACTTCTTTAGTTGAAGTGATAGGTTGTCCCTGATGAGTCCACTCCTCACCTTTGCAGTGCCACCATGTACTAACAAAGGCAGACAAGTGGTGAATCCACAGCCCCAGACAGTGTTTCCAGGGGTACAAGAATCAGTAGGCCCAGAGTTACATTGAAAGTTGCTCTGCCAGTGCTGGCTCTGCCCACCAAATCAAGTTCCCAAGGCTGCCCAGCTGACAGTACTGGCCCAGAGTTCAGGAGAGATGCTTATGCACTGGGAACCACCTAGGCAATTGAGCACTGAGGGCTGCAGTTCTGTGGACAGCATAGGCCCAGAGCTCAGACAAAGCCACTCAGGCAGGGGGCTGCCACTCAACAGGGGCACAGGTCTAAAGTTTAGATAAGAGTCGCTCAGGCACCAGGGCCCACCTGCCCAATTGAGCTCAGAGAGCCTGCACCAGGTGGAGTGTGTTAATCCAAAGTTCAATCCAAAGTCATTTAAACCTTGGCCCCATCCACTCAACTAGGCTCAGAGAGCCCTGCCTGGTGGAGGCCAGAGGTCCAAAGTTCAGTTGAAAATAACTTAAACCCTAGTCCTGTCCCACCAATCGAGCTCAGAGAGCCTTGATTGGCAGAGGCTACAGACCCAAAGTTCAGTCCAAAGTCACTTAGACATCTGCCTGTCCATCTAATCAAGCTCAGAGGCCTGGCAGAGGGGGCAGATCCAAAGTTCAGTCATAAGTCAAAGTTGTTTAAGCACTGGCCCCGCCCACCTAATGGAGCTCAGAAGTTGTCCTGAAGGGCAGAAAACAGAGCTGCCTGAGAATTCCTGAGGAGCTGGAGCTGGGAAGTTCACCCTCTCCCCACAAAAGCTTGGAATGCTGTGCTACTGTTCTCATGCCTCAGCTCAGTGGCTGACAGACTTCCCCAGCTTCCCAGTGAGCTCATCAAACACTCCAGACCCTACAGTCCTTCCAGCATCTAGGGTGGGAGAAGGGTGATCTGGGTACTTGGGATTGCTGGAAAAATACTTGGTCATTGTGCCAGACAGAATGGGACCCATTCTCAGTGCTGTGACCCCGATAATGAAAGAGGACTGGGACTTAACAATTGCTCTCCCGTGGGAGAAGGTGAGGAGACAACTTTTGAACCCAGTTTGCTGGCTGACTGGTCACCCACCACGGAGCTCCCATTTGGGGGGAGCAGTCTCTCTTCCTCTGGGAGCTGGGCTCGCACCTGTTGTTTTTCTTCTGTTTTCTTATTTCTGCCACTTGGTTCAGCCTGGGTGATGAGTACTTCACGCAGTCCTCTCAGTCCAGAGCTCCTGTCATTTGGCTTCCATCTACTTCAGTCCAATATCTCTCCCTTTAGGCATGAGAGTCTGGTGAAAGCTGCTTTTAGTCAGCCATATTCCCACAATTCCTCGGTTTGCTAGTATTTTATTGGGGATTTTTTTTTTTTTTTCAGTTTTTGGCCAGGGCTGGGTTTTGAACCCGCCACCTTCAGCATATGGGGCTGGCACTCTACTCCTTTGACCCACAGGCACTGCCCTTTATTGGGGATTTTTGCATCTGTGTTCATCAGAGATAGTGCACTAGAATTTTTTTTTGGTTGTGTCTTTGTCTGGTTTTGTTTTCAGAGTGATACAGAATGAGTTTGATGGTGTATCCTCCTTAATTTTTTGGAATAATTTAAGTGGGATTGGTATTAGTTCTTCTTTGAATGTTTGAGAGAATTGAGCAGTGAAATCATTGAGCCCTGGGCTTTTCCTTGATGGGGAACTTTTTATTACTATTTCTATCTTGTTACTTATTGGTTCACTCAGGCATGGGATTTCTTCCTGGTCCAATCTTGATAGATTGCATGTCTCCAGGAATTTATCTATTTCTTCTAGCTTTTCCAATTTATTGGTATATAGTTGCTCATAGTGTTCTCTAATCATCCTTTGAATTCCTGCGGTATGTGTTATATTGTCTCTTTTTTAACTCTGATTTTATATATTTGGATTTCTTTTCTTAGTCTGGTAAAAATTTTAAATTTTGTTTTCTTGCTCATGGAAGCAATTACAATATCTGGAATCAATGCTGGAATTTCTTTGGCATACTAGAAAGAAAAAGAGCGCAAGGTTTGGGGAGATGGGAGAGCTGGGATGGAATGCCTGGCTGTTTGCATCTCAGTTACTTCCTCACTCCAGCTTCAGGATGGATTAAGAAATGCTCTGAGGAGGGGACCTCAAGAGCTTCATGATGGCTCACTTCTGATGCTTATGGGAAATGCTCTGACTATTTCATCCCTTTATCTCAATCGGGAAAGAATAAAAGAGGATCAGAATGGCTGAAGAGTGACACTGAGCCTTCAGAGACAAGATGTCCTCAGTCACTAAAATAAGCCACAGAGTGAAAAGGTCATTAGAGTGTTTTGACAGGCAGCGATCTGTGATAAAACTAAATGTCCATAAAAACAAAATCAAAGTGCAACAAAAAATAGCCAGCATTGTGGCAGTCACCTGTAGTCCCAACTACTCGGGAGGTTGAGGCAAGAGAATCGCTTAAGCCCAAGAGTTTGAGGTTGCTGTGAGCTGTGATACCACAGCATTCTACTGAGGGTGACATAGTGAGATTCTGTTTTAAAAAAAAAAGTGAAATCAATGGGAAATCAACTAAGATACTGCTCAATAGATAGAAGATTTTCTAGCTGTGATGGGAAAAATTGTGACTTGGATCATCATGTGATCTTTTTTTCAGTTCCCAGACTAAGTTAGTTCACTGATCTGGAATCCCATGAAGGAGGTGTAGATAGGGTAAATTTCAGAATGACCCTGTGGTGCAGCCAAGGATGTAGACAGTGCACCTTCTCCCACACCAGAGAGACCTGGGGCCCGTGTGTGTGTTTGAGTTGGGCCCTGGTCAAAGGGAAATCATCATACCTTCTGGGGATTATTTGGATGGTGGGGATATTAATCCC
>CAUYTI010157329.1:0-24129 GCA_963575145.1 Galago senegalensis | reverse complement strand
TGATCCTGCTCTACAAAGAGGCTTGGCTCTTTGTAGGAGTTGTAACATTTCTACTGCTGAACACTTCTGCTGCTGTTCCTGCCTTACAAAGAGGCTTGGCCCTTTGCTGTTCTCTGCCCTGCAAAGAGGCTTGGTCCTTTGTAAGAGCTGTAGCACTTCTGCTGCTGAGCCTGCCCTACAAAGAGGCTTGGCCCTTTGCTGATCTCTGCCCTGCAAAGAGGCTTGGTCCTTTGTAAGAGCTGTAGCACATCTATCTATCCTGCTCTACAAAGAGGCTTGGCTCTTTGTAAGAGTTGTTTTCATAAGAGTTGTAACGCTTGTATCGTGTCCTGCAAGGAGGTTTGGTTCTTTGAGCTGTAAATAAAACCTCACTGTTCATTCTATGGTCCATTGATTGAATCCTCGAGACCAAGAGCCTGGAAATCCAGTGTTAAAAATCCTGTATCACAAGGATAGCAGGCTTTTTTCCTCTTTGTGTTTTTATTTCTTCCACAGGTTACCCAGGATCATATTATTAGTACATTTACTTTTCATGTTTCTTTAGTCTCCTTTTTTGTTGAACAATTCCTTTAAATTTACTTCAGCTTTTATACTCTTGACATTTTTGAAAAATGCATTCAGTTTTTTTTAATCAAATGTTACATTAATGATGTCACACTATTACACTATGTCATAATTGCTGCTCACTGATAATTTTAAATTTTATCAGCTAGTTAAATTGTGTCATGGTTTTGCAGTGTATTGGATGGAGGTTTGAGAAAATTATTAAGTCTCTTGGAGTTGTTGAGAGCCAAGTTTGTCAGTAAGAAAAAATAAATATAGATAGGGAAGATAGGAGACCTGAGAAGGCAAGGAAGGACCTTTTATTTATCTCATCTTCTGAAAGGCTCATGATTCTAAGATACCATAGTAGCAATGAACATATTTATCATCAAAATCTTGGTTTTTAATTTTCTTCCCCTAAAAATGACATAAAGAGTTCTTTGAAGCCATTTCTAGGATTGAAGAGATGAAAGATAAGTGATGAATATCTTATGCCATCAAATTTTAAAATGCTCACAAAAATAATAAGAGAATGCAGTAAGGACACATTTTCTTGAAAAAATCCAAACAATTTGAACTTCAAAATAAATAAATACAACACTGTATTATAAAAGTTCAAATAAATTTGAGTAAAACTGGAGCCCCTGAGTTCACACTGATAATCAATAGATAAATAAGAAAGGGAAAGCTTTTTTATTACAGAAGAATCCTGAAACACTGCACAAACTCACACACACACACACACACACACATATATATAAATTGGCATGTATATAATTTACACACCTAGATATACACATCTATCTATCTAGAACAAGATAGATTATATCTAAACAAGATAGATTAGTAAAATTCTGCATTCACAGAATCATAAAATGAAACTAATTTTAGGAGTGGGAGAAAGTTTAATGAATAACAGAATATTTAAACACTCTCAAAGCATCATACTTACTGTTCCACCAGACTTACTGTTCCAGTAGTGGAACATCCGGATTCCTTAACCTTTGCTTATCCAGATCACCTCTCCATGTTGAACCCACTTTCAACTTAGGTAGGTATAAAGATTGAAGCATCCACGGTAAGATTTTTCTTTGCTACTTTGTCTTTACCTCTTCTGTCTTCACATTCTCTCTCTTTCCCCCCTAGTCACCTTTCCTCTTCTCCTTCTTCTCTCCTCCTTCTTATCCTCTCCCCTCTGTGTCACACAATTTAAACATATTTTTAACAGAAAACTGATAGCTGCTTTCTTTTCTTGAGGGCAGTTGCATTGTCTTATTTGTCAGTGGGTTCCTGTGCTTAGAGTAGTGTCTTGTCTGCAGTGTAAATTAACTGAATCACATCACTTGATTTGGTAGAGATTCAACTGTAGAATCTTCAAGATTCTGAGGCATATAATTAAGTAGGCCATGACGTACCGAATCCTTACGCCTTCTACAGTCATTTTCTTTTTTTGAGAGTGAATCTAATTTGATCTAGTTTTGTATTTATTTCTCTCTCTCTCATCTATCTATATATCTGTCTATATGTATATCTATATCTATTATTATCACTATCTCTACCATCTATCTATATATCTATGTCTAAGATCATCTTAAAGGTCTTCATCCTTATCCTCATTGTTTCCAGTTAAGGAGGCTGAGGAGGAGGAGGAAGTGGGAAGGGGGGGTCGGTCCTTGTCTTTCACAGGTAGCAGAAGTGGAAGGTAATCCAGACACATCTATAAGTAGATCCGTGCTGTTTAAAATCATGTTGTTCAAAGGTCAAATACATTATCTAGTTCTGTGAATACATCATCTAGGCACGTCACTGGGTCACTGGTGCCACGATTAACCTTGGCAGCATTACCTGCATGTCTAGGCTTTAGTGCCTTCTCTATGGAAGGAATACTATTTTTTTTCTGTTGTTCATTTTGAATAATTACTATTATTTTATTTTCAAGCTCGCTAATTCTTTCTTCTGTCCAGTCTTCTGTTTATCCAAACCACTGAGTTCTAGACTCACATGACTATATTTTTGACTTCCACAATGTCCATTTGCCTATCCTTTTTATTTCTATTTCTTTATTGAGATTTGATTTTTATTTCAAGTAAGTTTTTAAATGCTCCTCAAAACATTTTTAAGGTGGTTGATTCTTCTTCTTCTTTTTTGTTTTGTTTTTAAACTAGCTTTCCCTGTGGCAGGTCAGGGCAGAGGTCCACATTCACCACTTATCACCATTGTGACTGGCAGGTGGGGCTCCGGGTTCCACTGGGTGGTGGTGAGAGCTGCACCTCACCTGCACAATGGTGACAGCACTTCTGCAGGGAGAAGCGGGAGCGCCCCCTACTGTTTCTTTTATCACCTCCATTGCCACAAACTGGAGGTTACTCCTCTGTAGCAGGGAAAGTTCTTATTTTCCATTTGGTCTCCTTTGATACACCTGAGTGCTGAGAAAGAGAATTTCATGGTACCCCGGGGTGTATTGGGTGTCATAGCTCCTCCCCAGTTTCTACTAACATTGCAGAGTTGAGTGACAAGCAGCAGGTGTGTCCGCTACCTCCCAGGTTGGGGGGGAAAGTAAACAACCTCAGGCTCCCATTTTCCCTCCCTGATATCACTCTGGTGAGGGACTTGAGATGCCATGTAATAAATAGCCTAACAAGTGTGAAAGTCTAGGTCACTATTTGACCTTGCTGGCGTGAGGGGGAGCGGGACCACTGTCTTTTCTATGACATTTGCATGTTGGAAAGTCAGTGTCAGAAAGCTTTCTGGCTGTGTCTATACCCACAGATCATCTTAAAGGTCTTTGCTAACCTGCCCTTTTCTCTGTCTTTGGGATTTTTCCCACCTATTATTGTTTCTTGGTTTTTGGATTCTTTAGCTCCAAATTTGGCATGCACAGTACTGGTAAAAAGAAATGCATAGAACTCACACTATGCCTTTCCTTGGATCCTGAAGTCCCTAGCCAGTCTGTCTGTCTTTCCTTACCCTTTCAGGGTCCTCTTATGTTTGGTTGTTTTAATGTAAATTTCAGGGTTTTTAGTTGTACCTAGTGGAAGAAATGAGAAAAAGTGCACATGTACCATCTCCTTGGAAGCAGAAGGTGAATGAAACTCATGTTTATTTTAGACTGTATCTTTTTTTAAATTTTGGGTTAATGTGAGGGTAGAAACAAGTAGTGTGCAGTATTTACATTTGTTAGGTACAGTTTCTCTTGTAGTTGTGTACTGCACCCAAAAGGTGTGCCATATACCCCTACATTTTGCCCACTGAGTGGGAGCACACCAATCCCCCTCTCTCCTCTCCCTTCTCTTTACTTCTCCCTCCAACTTGAATTGAGCTTTTCTCTTATGTGGGTATGTGTTAGATTGTCTACTGGCTTCATATTGGTATTGAGTAGTTTGAATATTTGCTTTACAATGTATCTTTTAAAGTACCTACACATGAGATAAACAGAAAATTTTTGAATGGGAAAAATCAAAGAAAGAAAAAACAATTTTATTGGTCATTCCAACCTTATTATTCAATATTTTAAAGATTCCAATGAGATAAATTATATATTCACTTGAATAGGTAATTATAAAATGCAATTGCTCACAGTACGCCAAAGTGACACCTAAACCCAAGGGCCATTTTTCTTTTCTTTTGTACAAATCTTATTCCTGCCTCCATTTTCTTAATTGCAAATACAAATTAACAAAGTCATACATGAAAAAAAACTATTATAATAATGTTATCAAAGTCTTTTTTCTTTCTAAATTTTAATAAATGTAAATAAAAATGATAACTATTATTCCAACCCCAGTGAATCTCGTGATACTTCCCATTGCATGTGAACCCCTTCTTTGAAGGCCACTGTTTAATCTGGCAAGCAAAAGAAGAGTGAAATAAAGAAAATATGAGCTGGGAGATTATTCAAAGGGAAAATGCTGTCAACGGTTTGGGGGTATAGTCGGGATGTGAGAGAAATTCTAGTGATGGATGTTTTCAGTTTGCACTGCAGAGCAGAGCAGAGCAGATAGGACGCTGCTCTGACAGAAGCTGAGAAGAGCAAAGAGCAATTTTCACACCTCTTTCTGATAAGGCAGTGGATTAATTAAAGGCAATCAATTTTGTGACAAATAAAAAAAGAATTGCAAAGATGCTTTTAACAGAAGAGCTTTTCAGTAGTGAATAGGCCTTGTCCATTGAAGAATATGTAGAAAGCAGGGAGCCTGCTTTCTTGATCTCATGTGGGAGGGGGGTACCCAATAAACTTGCTGTAACCTTAAGAATTTTTGTTTCATTATTTTATGACTTTAATCATAATTTCTTAAGCTCTAAAATAAGGGCCTCCTGTGATATAATTATCCCCTAGGGTTCGTTTCGTGGACCTAGACTCAAAGAAAGTTTTTGAGTATTGTCAATATTTGAAATATCAAGATTCTAGTTATACTTTACCAGGTAATTTTCTTGGCCAATAAATCCTGTGAAATGGTTATGAGGCTATATCAAAAAATGCCTGAATTTAAAAAATAGTAGCATGAAGTCTTGTGTTTATGTAGCATCTTTTGTTTCTGAGTCTCAGATGATTTAAATATACCTCATTAATCACCAAAGTATTCTTGGAGGTATGTAGGTGGGTGTTTTTAACATTATTATCAACAATTAAATAATACCAAAGAGATCAATCTAATCTTTTCCAATATAAAAGAAGTATTTTTTTTTACCGCCAAAAGACTCATAATGAATAAAGGAGAAAGACATACTAATATAAATATACCTCCAAAAACACCATCAAGTATCAGTGGGATAATCATACAAAATGAATTTGAGATTCATAGTGAAAAAACTACTCTCTTTAGAATATATTGCATTTTTATGAAAACAGCATTAGTAGTTTTTAGGCCTCTGGGATATGATTAAGTACATTAAAACAGTAATTTAATGTGTTATTGACTCAGGTGTACTTCCCATTTCCCAATGGCTCTATTTTTTAAAAGTTTATATCTATTACATTTTTATTAAGAAAAAAAGAATGAAGAAATTTTAGCTGAATCATCCTTCTAAAAGATAAGTAAAATAAACCATTTATCTGTTTTATTTAATTGTATTTAATATTCTGAATTTACAAAGAAGATTTTTCTATATTTCTAATACTTAAAGTGAGAAATTCAATTTTTGAAAATAACTTAATATATTCCTAAGGAACAATTTCTGTACGGAAAGACAATTCATTGGAAACACATTGCTCTTGGTAAAGGTAGTAAGAAAATCTGTCCTTTCAGTAAATGAAAATTTTAGAAATTATGGCTCAGCACTTGTAACTCAGCAGCTACGGCACTAGCCACATACACCAGAGCTGGCATGTTTGAACCCAGCTCAGACCTGCCAAACAACAACAACTGCAACAACAAACAAAATAGCCGGGCATTGTGGCGGTTGCTCGTAGTCCCAGCTACTTGGGAAGCTGAGGCAAGAAAATTGCTTAAGCCCAAGAATTTGAGGTTGCTATAAGCTGTGATGCAATGGCACTCTACCCAGGATGACATAATAAGACTGTCTCAAAAAAAAAGTACTAGAAACTTCTCAAGACATTAAGTAAAAATATATTCTTGGTTTTGATGTGAAATCTATTGTAAATGATCATAAATTGATGATGTAAATTGATCATAGCCCACCTTTTTGCACTTAGTAAAATACAGTTATATATAAAAAATAATATGGCCATAAAATAGTTAAGGAAATTTGTCATTAATATAAAAACAATTAAATATTGGTTTATATATGCTCTAAACATAACTATTGCTATACCTTTACATGGATTTGAAAATGATTCCTATACTTTATATAATGCTTGTAACAATACATTGTTGGAAAATTGTACTTTAGAACTTTAAAATCTTAAAAATTCATAAAAGGTGATATTCAGGCTACCGGTAAAAATCTTTGAAACAGTGACATTCAATACTAAATATTAGTAAGAAGTCTTCAGTGTAAAAGCACAAATGTTGAGCATTATGTCGTTGTATAAAAAGCCATTTGTTACTCAATAGTCTCAGAAAAGTCAAAAGATTTTTCAAAAGTAATCTGTATTAAATATGACTTTATGCATTTTTCACTACAATATTTTGCAAAAGTTTAGCTCATAAAATGTACTCTACATAAAAATGAACTTGCCATTTTACAATGTAGACTAATGATGTCCCATGGCCGTTGCTTTTGTAAAGCAATCTTTCATTTTGCCCTGTTCACATGTGCATAGTAGCACAGAAACCTTGCATAAAGTGACCGAGCATTGCAAGACGGAGCATGTTGAATGAGAGTATCAGTGGAAATATTGCACATTTGTATTTTCACTGAAAATACCAAGCCACTGACACTCTTTGTGTCCTCTCCTCCATATTAGAAATCTGTTGCTGATTCTCTGCTTCTGCTTCTCCTACTCTGATCTACTTGACTTCTGAGTTATGTGTCCGCACATAAAGGTTGATCAGTTTGGTTTCCCATTAGTGTGATGCTTGACTTAGAGAAATGGTCTCCAGTTCCATCCAAGTTGTTATAAAAAATACTAGTTGCCATTATTTCTCATAACTCAGTAGTACTCCATGGTATACATATACCTATTTTATTAATCCAGTCATGTACTAATGGGCACAAGGATTGTTTCCACGTCTTTGTGAATTGTGCTGCTATAAGAGTTTGTATGCAAGTGTCATTTGGATAAAATGCTTTTTTCTTCTTCGGATAAACACCTAGTGGTAGGATTGCTGGATCAAATGGTAGGTCTACTTTTAGTTCTTTAAGGCTATCTTCATACTTCTTTCCATAAAGCTTGTACTATTTTGCAGTCCCACCAACAGTGAATGAATGTTCCTTTCTCTCTGCATCTATGCCAGCTAACTGGTGCAACACACATATTCTGGGTGAAAGGTACACTTCTACATTTGACTTAAAAGTACAAAAGCAGATGAAAAAGAGAAATGTTCAAAATCAAAAAACAAAGTACAAAAACAAATTATGTAACCAGAATGCGTGGTGCCCCTGTAATAATCTGAAATTTAAAAAAATAAACAGTTGGGGAGTGGCACCTGTGGTTCAGAGGTGGAGGACACCGGCCCCATATGCTGGAGGTGGTAGGTTCAAACCCAGCCCCAGCTAAAAATTGCAATAAATAAAAACACTTGGTGGAAATTCAGAATTTTTAGGTTGAAAAGGAATTTAGACACCCTTTACTCTGACTCTATCAGATGCATTGATTAGATTTCAATAAATCTTTTTAGTCAATTTAGAATTTTTTTTTTTTGAGACAGAGCCTCAAGCTGTCCCCCTGGGTAGAGTGCTGTGGCATAGCTCACAGCAGCCTCCAACTCCTGGGCTCAAGTGAGTCTCCTGCCTCTGCCTCCCTAGTTGCTGGGATCACAGGTGCCCGCCACAGTGCCTGGCTATTTTTTGTTGTTGTAGCCATCATTGTTGTTTGGCAGGCCTGGGCTGGATTTGAACCCACCACCTTAGGTGTATGTGGCTGGCACCTTAGCCACTTTAGCCACAGGCACTGAGCCTCAATTTAGAATTTTTAAATGTGGTTAAGGACCTGGGTATATGTTTAGCTCTGCATAACATCATTCTACCAGCAGCCTCAATTATTTTTTTCTTATATCCTATAAAACAAAACAATGATAATTAAGCACATTTTCATAACATGTAAGTATTTAGTAAGTTTATGTACTTACATATAGGAAAGGCAAAATAAGAAAAGAATATATCCAATTTTCTCTTTACCTCTGAGAGTAAACATTGTACTTCCAATATCACTTATCTAAGGCATAAAACTTTTCCATGTCTAATCCAACAAAGTCCTGATTCACATTGTATTAATGGACTGTTGTTTTAAGTGGCCTTCAGATGCTTCAATATCCCATGCATTTGATGTTCACTAATCAACAACACAGATGTTCACTAATTCTTCTGTGTTATTTTTTTCCCCTCTTAGAAGCCTCCATGCTACTATCTGAAGATAATACAGTACTGGCGTTGAGAGTAAATGTGGTTTCGAGATAAAATAATCTAAGAAAAAGAGACTGTGGAATTGTTATTACATAAAGATTGTATCTTACTATTTGACTCATTCTTGCCTTTGTTGCCCCAAAATGTATGTATTTTATAGTTGCTGAAGATGTGACATTTTTTGTGTATTTGCGCACACACACACAGATGCATTTGCTAAAGCACAAATAACACACACAAAGATCTTGTTAAAGGATTCAAGTTACTTTCTGCCTACATCCTTATAAATTCAATATAACTTGCATAATACTTAATCATACCTGCCCTTCAAGAATGTGGTACTAGTTATATCAAAGAAGTTTTTTTTTTTTTAAATTATCTTGAAGTACTTAGTAGGTGTAATGTGCAAATTTGGAGATAGGAGATGTAAGGGTCAGTTTCCCCTCATACACAGTGGAGAGGAGGAAAAGGAATCTTGAGGTACCCAGGGAAATCTGAGAATAAGGGAAAAAATGATTAAAGAGTAGAAAGGGGTCCATAGATAAATGGAACCAGCTGAAATAATCTAGTTATTAGAATTGAAAGCTTATGTTTACTTTAACTAGATTTTCAAGAGGTTATGGACTACCTGTTTATATGTGGATGGTACTGTTATTACTATTCATATGTAAAAAATGAGGATTTCAAATTGGTAAAGATTACTGAATAAAAAGATAGTTAAATGATAGGTCTGTTAACATTTTCTCCTGTATAGCACTCAAGCAGTCACTAAGTTGAACAAAAGAAATGGATGGACATTTGACATTGCTCTAGTGTAAGGCAAGTGTAAGTAGAAGATAGCAGACAAGAAAGTCAGAGAATTTATTATCTGGAGATGACTTTGGTCACACAATGCCATCCTCATGTATTGTGACACTGTGAATATCTGACATTCTTTATCATGTGTTAGATTAGCATATTAATTCATTCTAGAATATCACCTATAGAGCCCAAAAGATTATACCAGCTCATAAAATAATTATTAATACCTCAAGGTGGACCTACATCCTCTATAATCACACAATAGAATACAAATAATGTCAGCCAATTATTCTCATGTCCCGAATTGGAAAATTTTGAACAATCCAGTGGTTTTAGAGGTTAATACCCTATTTTTAGCAATAAATATCTGATATTTTCTTTGTTGATACTCCATCAGTTGAATTCCCAGAAAAGATCACAGCTGAAGTCTTTATGGAAGTCAACCCTAGCACAAATTACTCTGACATTACAACATAATGCCTAAAATGCTACAAAAGAGAATTATCCAGCAGAAATGATTCAGAAAGCTTTGATGACCTATATGCATTCTTTTGGACTAAGTTATCAGTGGTAGAGCCCAGATATCTTGTGTAGAGCAGAAATTTTCCAAACCCCACACTGTACCCCAGCAGTGCATTAATGTACATAGTTACCATTAAATTAAAAAAAAAAGGCAGTGCCCAGATAGAACAGATGTAACTCTGAGATATCCCAACACCTGTGGCCAATGCAAAAAGACAGGAAGTGTTGAGAGGAGGAAACAGACTTTCAGGCATACATAGTTACAGAGTCACTTGGCTTTTTCATCTACTAATTGGGTGAGTTCTGGAGAATTATTTAAAATAATCATTGTCCGGTTTGTGGGTGGTGCCTGTGGATCAAAAGGGTAGGGCGCCGGCCCCATATGCTGGAGGTGGTGGGTTCAAACCCAGCCCTGCCCCCCCAAATAATAATAATAAAATAAAAAATAAAAAAAAATAGTTGCCTGGTTTGTATCTGAGTCATAGCACCTAAAAAAAAAAAAAAGAATAAATAAAAATAAAATAATAATTGCCAAGAAAGCAAAGGGAAATTACAGAAGTCAGCACAGCTAAAGTAGGCATATGCAATAAATTGTGTTAAGCTCAATGACGGCTTAAAGAAGCAGATGAACACAACGGATAAAGGGGAGCCCTGTAGGGGGTTCAGTCAACTCTATGAGCAATGTTAAATACAGTACTTAATTCTAGAATTTTAACTCTTTCTGCTCTTTATGCTCAGAGAGTTATCAAGCAGTTATAGATTAAAAATTCTGTAGCTGCTCCACAAGGCATTTGCTTTCATGAGTCAAAGATAAAGACAATTCCCTCACATGTCAGGTAAAAATTAAGTGCCTCTCAGAAGCGCTTTGTAACCCATCTATCTCAGTGGTCATTCTGCATGTCAGTGTGGGTCTAGAAATCACTATTTCTGCCTCTCATCAATGATTGATTCTGTAATTCATGGTTTACTATCTCAGTTCACCTTGGTTAGAAGCTTTGAGAATGCTGTCTATTTTACATAGTATTGTACCTTGCACAGTCAATTATTTTTGATGAGTTGCTCCAGAAATGTCTATTAAATAGAGTTATCAAATTATAGAGCAGAGCTAACTATAGGGTTGGGGGCCTTTTCCTCCACAGCAGTTTGTCTCCTTGAGGTAAAGGACAAAATTATATGAATACAACAAGATTAGAGAAATGCACAAGTGATGAGGCTGTTTTCTAAAGTTGACTTGTGTTACAGCAGTCAGAAGGAAGAATGACATCTGACGGCCACCCCTTGCAGATCACCTGGATTCCTATCTTGGCTCTTCCTCTGTCTAACTTGGTGATCTTGGAACCTTTAGCACAAAGCAAACATGCAGCAAGTATTAACTATTATTATCTGAAGCAATATTAATCATAAACTTCTCTAACCTTTGGTGTTTAGAACCTTAGCTACGCAGGTCTTTCAGCACTCAGAGTCTATGGATGACTCTTGCATCACGGAAGTTGTAGATTCCTGAGAACAGCATTTTCAAAGCCAGTGAGTCTGCAGTGAAACCATCGTTTTGGTCCTTGATGGAGAAATATGTACATTTCTAATTCTGCAAAGGCCATTTGCTGAGAAATGACAGAATCATATGCACAGATGTGGCATTTTATGTGGGTACTCCTTATATAATGTGAATCATGAGAAACTACCTTTTGGAGAATGCTTGATCTCCATTAAAATCACAAGAAAAAAAATAACACCTATTTCTGCAATAGTGCCTTTTAGATCAGTGCTTTATACTGGTCTCCTACATATATTACTTAAATGTTGCCGCAATTGCTTTAAATAGATGATACATCAGTGATAGTATATATTTCAGTTTGAAATCCAGTCTCATTAGTGGTAGCCCCATATATCTTCTTACAGAGATAGGAAATTAGAAACGGAGTAGCACTGCCATTTAATTTCTATAGCCAATATTTTACACTAGTGGAGCTATTTTTCTTAATTCTACTTTTATCTTGGTGGTGAATTGTTTCAGTGGGGAACTGAGTTGCCAAGAAAAGAAACCACTTGAATTTTGCTTCGGGAAAAGGAAATTATAATAAAGATACCATGATGTCTTACAGAATCTCACATGGAAATTACTAAAATCATAAATAGGGAGTCAGAAACGTGATCTTCATTTCCTTCTGTCTGCCTGGACAGAGAGACATTCTCTGACGCATAGTTCACATGAACATAATGATCTTAATATTGAATATAAGGCCATACTTATGTTTTTTTAAATTGTATTTTTTGCTAATGTAAAAAAATCTATTATCTTACATATATGGTGTAGAAAAACTGAGAAATGGTTTTACTATGTCAAATGCTGTCTTGTTGCATATAACCAAATTTTAACTGTAGCAAAACCGACAAGAATCACTAAATTACGGAGCACTTACTGTATTAGTATAACATAAGAGTTATATACGGATGTGTGAATATACACATATATACCCTATTGAAATACAAAAACATAGACTTTGATGATGATGGCTTAAGAAATTTATCTACATGTAATGTCTCCAAAATTCACATTGAGAAGATTGTAGTCAGCATGGTAAACAGTGTCACTCAGTGGATAATGCTGTTAAAACAATGTCTACAGGAAGAGTGAGGGACGAGAACATATATTACTTTCATGGTCTAGTACGAAGTCTATCCTATATAATAGTAATTTCTCAAACAAAAATCAACTTTAATATTTTATAGGCAAGAAAAAAAATTAATAGAAACAATATCAGAAAACTAAAGTACATACCATCACAAGGACATACAATTTGGTGTATAATAAACAAACGCATTTAAATTCTAGTGGAAAGATAAATACATCTGTTTTTGAGAGTATAGTGTATACTTAAACTTGAAAGATGAAACTTTAGAATCAAAAGAGATGAATTGCTTTCAAGTTGGTGCTTAAACTTGAAAAATGCTATCTTGGGTGGTGCCTGTGGCTCAAAAGGGTAGGGCGCCGGCCCCATATGCCAGAGGTGGTAGGTTCAAACCCAGCCCTGGCAAAAAGAAAAAAAAAGAAAAAGAAAAAAGAAAAATTCTGTCTTATTCTGACCTTTTGTTTAATGTCCATTTTCCAAACTGTAACTCTGTTCAGGATTCAACACTGTTCATGGATTCAAAAATACTGTCAGGTTGCCATTCAAAGTGACTTCTTTTGCCAGTTGTTCATTGTTTTATTCAAGTTTTAATACAATAAAAAGGACAGAAGGTACAAGAGGTGAGAAAGACTTTTTATGTAATGAACCTTGAGCATCATAGATGTTCTGAAATTACTCCCTGGCATTGCACAGTACTATCAGTGTCAAAAATAATAAGCTGTAAATAGGAGCATGTCGTTACAGATACAGAAGGGTCAAAAGAAAATATATGGGCTTTTTAAAGCTAAGTGGTTTTCGTAAAATTAGAATTTAATAGAATTGACTGAAAAATATAAAACTCTAAATGAGCAGTAATCACTAAATAAATTTGTCAGAAATGTGGTTAAAAAACAATTTTCTGGCATATAGAAATCAGGACCACACAATTTTTTTTTTTTTTAAATTAAACCTTTAGAGAAGGGATTATGCTCATTTTTCATGGCTGTCTAAGAACAACCACAAAAATATCTTCCAACTCATTGAATAAGGACTTGTATTCCCTGAATTCTAAAGTGGCCAAGGAGAGTTCAAGAAAATAAAATAAATTATTCTTTCTTACAAATGTATGTTAAAAAAATCACAAACAAATCGCATGTAGCAGTATATTAAAATATTGAATCACTAACAAAGAGCTCATGTTCTTAGAATCCATGGCTGACTTATTTTAGGAAATTCATCTATGGATTATTCCATTAAATCTGCTATGTTCAATATTGAATCAAAAGTTTTGTTATGGTATCTCAACAAGAAGCAGTACAATCAAAGTACGCACTTATCAACGTAGTTTTGCCATCTTAACAGTAGCTTGTGTACGCAGTGAAGGGGCCTGGAGAGCAAGTGGCTATAAAATCATGAAAACTATTTTCCACAATTTGTTGAGAAGTGAATATTTTTACTTCCAAGAAGTGGTTGTCAGTTGATATAAAGTCTGTGACTGCACTGGAGACAGAGAGTTTCCATGCCCAGCCTCTGTAGTTTGAGCCATGTTGTCTCTGGGACATATGGTCAAGTGCTGTCTTACAAGAGGATTGGCCTTTCTCTATTGACCAATCTTAATTAATTGCAAGCCTCCTCATCATGTTGTCCAATTGGTTGCAGTAGACATCCGCTGTAATTGACTGACCAGGTTTCAGGAGGCTGTAGTGGATAGCACTAGTGCTGGACCAGCAAACAGACACCAGTAGCTTTTTTGGATAAATATTAGATTTTAGACCATGTTTTGGCACTTTATCTCATCCACCTATTGTGCCAAATGCTTGTAATTGCTAGAAATAATCCATTTTTCATCATATGTAACAATATGGTATAGAATCTTCAAGACTTTTTCTCTTCTGATGCTCATTTAATTCATGCAGAACCCTTCTATCCAGCCTTTTTATCTTGCTGACTTATTTCAAATGGTCTAATTATATTGGAATAGTGGTAGCATCAAACCTTGATGCTAACTCACAAGTGGGTGGGATGGACTCACTTCCACTACAGCTTTCAGCTCATCATGATCACTTTGGTCTCCGGTTGTCCCCATGCCTCATTTTGAAGATTAAAATCACCAAACAGAATTCCTTGAACCATCAATGTTCTCTGTGTTCATTAGCCATGTCCTTCCCAAATACTTCATTGATATTTCAGGCTGTCTATGCTGCACTGGTTCCATCATGGAGCTCATATTAAAAAATAACACTAATTTTTGACTTATCTATTATTTCACAAAAATTGCCCTAAAAACATTTGAAAGATAATCACAACCCAAAATGCATGTTTAAAAGAATTAAACAATTCAATTTAAAAAATAAAAGCCAAAATAAACAGAAGTGTCAAAATGTCAGAGATACCAACTGTCAAACTTAATACTTAAGGAAGTCAGACATTTCATACTTAATAACCTAGTATGTTCACATATTAAACATAAAAGCCAAGTAAAAATATATGATTATCTCAATGTATCTAGGACATAACTGTAGGATTTGGGAAGGGTAGTAGTAGGGACTACTTAAACAACAATTTTGTTATTTAAAATTTCATCTAGAGCCCCAAAGCTGAAGACAACATTCTCTAAGTACTCTCATTAAGACAGTATTATGTAATTTATTCACATCATGCAAATGACATCTGAGTCCCCTAGACCTCCAGATAACTCTAGGATTTCACTTTTATTACAGCAGTTACCATAAATATGTGGTAAATTTAATTTTAAGATGAATTATTTAAATGAAAATAAAGTTAATGAATCTATTTTTCAGTCACAGGGACACATTTCAAGTGCTCCCGTAGCTATGTGTGGCAGATGACAGTCACACTGGTGGCATACATAGCTCACCTGGCCACTATGGCAGAAAGCTCCACTGGATGGTTCTGACACAGGGTATAAAGAAAGGCACACGTAGTCGGAGGACAAGTTTTAGAAAGAGCATTTGTTTGGAGAGAGGTTTTGGAGGCTATGCAGCTCCTCTCTCTTCAACATCTGTACAGCTTAGGACACAGGACTCCTCATATTCTCACAAGCTCAGTGAGTGGGTCCTCAGAATAAACACTGACAGGGGGCTGAGAAAGAAGATGGCACTGACACCCTGGCTTCAGCCAGTCAGAAGTCTGTTGTGAGGGAAGCATGCTGTGCTTTCCAACACAATGTGGAAAGCCAGGCTAAGTTTATTTGGCTGGTGACCAATTGGGCCCCTGCATAACAGCCAGACTCAGGTGGCGTCAAAGAATTTCACTTCCAATTTTTTACCTGGAAAAATGCGACTCTGTAGGAAAATGCAGAGATCCTGAGGGGTCAAATGTCTGTGTGCTGTGAATTTGAAAAGCCTCTAAAGTATATACCAGTAACAGAAGAGGTAAATGCCTGTCTATCCATTCATATACTGAGGTGGGCAGGACAAGATAAAATTTTTTTTTTTTTTTTTTTTTTTTTTTTGAGACAGAGTCTTACTCTGTCACCCTGGGTAGAGTGCTATAGTGTCATAGCTCACAGCAATCTCAAACTCTTGGGCTCAAATGATCCTTTTGCCTGAGCCTCCTGAGTATCTGGGACTGTAGACACCCATTACAATTCCTCACTGGTTTTTCTATTTTCAGTAGAAAAAGGATCTCCTCTTCTTAAGGTTGTTTGGGTATCAAACTCCTGAGCTCAGGTAAACCACCAGCCTTGGCCCCCTAGAGTTCTGGGATTACAGGCATGGCCACTGTTCCCAGCCAAGACCCAGATTATTGAAGAGATCTTCCATCCCCACATATCCTCCTTCATGCCCTCCATATCCAGAAGAGCCAACACAGTGAAAGGGAGAGAGGCAAAGAAGAGTAAGGCCCAGGCTTCAGAGAAGGATCGTGCAGCAAGCCTTTACTTCAGAGAGAAGGGCATGTTTTAGGAATTTGTCTTTCTGGTGGAGAAGGAGTATATCCTTGTAATTAATATGACCACAGAAAGTACAATTTTGGAATCTGCATATAACCTCATTTATGCTAGCAACAGGCCCAGCAAGAACCAGAAAGGAAAAAAAAGATTAGTCAACATTACCCATATTGCAATGTCTCCATATTTATCTTAATCTAGATTCAGAGGCTGATTAAGAAACTCTTCCTATAAAATACCAATAATATTAGAAATTATAGTAATTAAGGCTGTCATACTGCAAAAATAACCAGGTAAGGTAACAAAATGGAATGGAAAAGTCTAGATACTGGCCAAGAGCCCTATTAATAAAAAGTTAGACAACACTAGAGATACTTCCGATCAATAAAGAAGAGATGACTGATTCACCAGATACAATTTGAATCAATGAATATTATTGAACAAATGACACATGTTACCACTCCAAGGGAAGAATCTGACAGTGGGAAGGAAAGCAGACTGCTGGCGACCAGAAGCTGTTGTCTCAGAAGGTCACCACTTTCCATGGCTGGCAGCTGGTGGGATGGCCAAGAAAGACACAACTCACATTGGGACAGGAGGGAGCAGTTACACTCACACAGAGAAGTGGTAGAGAAAGGTAAATGAAGTTAGTGGGCTTCCATCTGACAGCTGATACGGGGAAATGGTCTACACACAGCCCTGTCATGGTGCTGGTGAAGGATCCCCATTCCCTCCCTGAGGAAACAGACACAGCAATGGGGTTGATACACACACTCAAGCAGAAGAAAAATGTATACACAAGTTTAGAACAGAGACACATATTCCCTAATAGAGATGTGCCCAGCACAGGCTGTGGGGGCTCTTAATCTCTTTGTCAGAGAATGTTCAAATGTTCCCAGCCTTTGGCACATTTCTTAGGCAATTGTGTAGGACTGTTCACAGTGACTGCCTTTCCAAAAAAAAAAAATCCCCATAATAAGAAACATTAAACGATTTCCACCTCATACTATAAACATAAATTAATAGTTAGACAAAATTTAAAAAATTTAAAACTCTTAAGACAGAAATATGGATTATTTAATGTAAAATTAAGAAAGCACACTATATAAGTAATGAAAAATTAATGTATGTATATTACAATTACAGGTTCTATGAAGATAAAAATAAAAGATGAGTCAAAAACTTGAAAATATACCATCACTATGCAATAAAATAGAATTAGCATCAGCATACATCATATTAAAATACCTAACTAAAAAAAGAAAATAATATGCTATCAGCAAAATAAACAAAGAATAAAAACAGGTAATTTATAAAGCAGGAAACCTAAATGATTTGCCAAAGAATCTTCAATGCCATTTCAAAAATAGAAATATTCATTCATATTCATCAACTTGGAAAAGCATATTTAATGAAATAATTTAGAATATGTGATATTGGGTTGATGAATAATTGGCCATTTATTGCATTTGAATTTTTTACTTTGTGCTTGAAAAAATTCATGCCTAAAATGAAATAAATCTATAAAACTAAGAATCCTTAAAAACAAGCATTATTATTCCTTGCTATGGTAGAATAAATAGTCTTTTTAAATTTAGTGAGCACTTAGAAAATTAGCAGGCTTCATGTTAAATTTTTTTATATAATTTCAAATATTACTTTCATTTTGGATATCTTGAAGAAATAACTACAAACAGTGAAAAAAGCATCATTAATATTTCTATCAGTGTGTTACACACACATAAAGTTCATGTGCAATTTAAAGTAGACAACTATGTAACAAAAGTGAATAGCCCCTAATAAAAGAATACTATTAATATCTAAGTAATGGCTGAGCCATCTTGTGAAAAACTGATTCTTTAAAAACTGATATTGTTTATTTCATTGAGAAAAATACTGATGCAAAACACTAAACTTGGATACAAAACATTTAAATAATTTTTTCCCCTCCCCCTTTTTTTTCTTAAGACACCCTTTCACTCTATTGCCCTAGCTAGAATGCAGTGGCATCATCACAGCTCACTGAAACCTCCAACTTGGGGCTCAAGCAATTCTCCTGCATTAGCCTCTGGAGTAGCTGGGACCCAGGCTTACCTCACCACCGCTAATTTTTCTTTTTTCTGCAGACACTGGGGTCTAGCTAGTGCTGGTCTGAAACTCCTAGCCTTAAGCGCTCCTCCCTTCGCCTCCCGCAGTGCTAGGTATGAGCTACTGAGCCCAGAAAAACATTTAAATAATTTTTTAAAACATTGAAAAGTTAATTATAAAAGTTTAGTAAAAATATCTAAACATCATTTTCTCTAAGTGTATTTAATTGAATTAACATAGACGTAATAGGTTCTTAATTGGTTCTGTGTATCTAACATTGGAAAAATATTTAACAAATTTTTAATCCATAATTTTCAGTGTCTTATTAATCTAACTGTATTTCTCTAGAAAATGTATAATGTTATGTAACTTTGAAATAATTCCAAACACAAAATAGTTTGGTGCTGTAGAAGACCGTGCACCCAGGCTTACAGAAGCGGCCACCGGGTTCTTGAGGAGGGCTCTGGGAGCGAGAGTTTCCTCCCCAGCATGGAGATATTTACTGCTTGCTACATGCCCTCAAGCAGCTGCAGGCATTAATGAGTTAATATCTGTGACTCCCGTTAGCAAGAAGGTGTTATACATTGGACATTCATGGTGCAGCAGGGTGGGTTGAGCCCAGGGAGAAAAAGCACCTAGCGATCATTAAGCACACAGCTCCAGAACATGGGCCCCCAACACCTGTTGTATAATGCTTCATTAAAAGGCAATGACAGAGATTACTTGGAGCTCTCCCTGCACCTATGGGAAGCCCACCTCTTGCAGGCTATTTTTATTCCCGCAGCAACAGGGTGCCCACAGCAGGAACCCACCGCTGCACCTTTGACTGATGTTTTGCTGTGATAAGAATTTAGAGCATAATCTGCAGCCCATTAGACCCCACATATGCGTCTTCAACCTTAAACTACTGGACTCCAAAATACACATGTACCCAAGAGTTTGACAGACACACACTTGCCCAGCTCAGGTCGTGGCAGGGCTAATCAGTGTTTGTGGCTTCAGTTTTAGAAGCTGAAACCTCCCAGCTGACACGGCGCTAGTGTCTGGGGACCTTACTTGTCATCAGGCCTGTCGGCTGTTTTGGTGAGACCATCCAGACCTCTCCTATACAGGTACCCCTCAAACTTAAGTGGACTTCGTCCCCTCGAAGGCCTGCTTTCACGCTGATTGAGCAGCTGGGCATCTGTAATTTTGGCACCACTCACACCCTGCGTGGTTAATGCGCCTGATCTGCCCAGGGAGTCCCTCACGGGGAGTGCTCATTGTTCTCCGCCTCTGCAAGCACTGAAAACTAAAGAAAAAAATATTCACATGACAGTAAACCATGTGATTCTGAATAATGAAAAGCAAGTATCCAATGTACTCAATACTAATATGAAATCAATAGATCAATAGATAAATAACTACAGGTCCACACAAAAGAAAAACACAAATTCAAGTGCGGGAGAGGGAGGGAGAGGGGATGGGCGAGCTAGCTCCTAACCGGCAGTGTGGGGCGTACAGCACATCCCCCCGGTGGAGAGCTCAACCATAGCTTGAACTCTACCTGGCAAATATGAACAATTTAACCTAATCATTTGTTCCCTCTTATTAATCTGAAACTTATAAACAAAATGTGATTCACGAAATCCTACTCTGCTTATCTCCTTATTTTGACTATGAAAATATATAATTTACACTTCAATATTTTTGATGAAAAAACATCTTTCACTTGTAGCATTTCTAGAAACAGATGATTTTAAAACAAGTTTAGAGAAAAAAAAACTAAAATAATAAATGGATTAATTAACCAGTAAATGTGTACACTAGGTCTCCTTGAAGGATTCTACTGCTTGTCATGAAAATTTTTGAATTTTCTATTTCAATTTTCCTTCTCAATAATCATCTGTAACTCATTTTACATTATTACCAAATTTTTATTTTTCTTATTAATTTATTTATTCTTGACACAGAATCTCACTCTGTCACCAGGGCTAGAGTTCAGTGGTGTGATGATAGCTCAGTGCAACTTCAAACTCCTGATCTCAAGAAAGCCTCCTGTCCACACCTCCTGAGTAGCTGGGACTATAAGCATGCCAAATGTCCAGCTAATTGTTTACTTATATTTTTGTAAGCATATCACTGCATATCACTGTGTTGTCCAGGCTGGTTTCAAACTGTTGGCCTGAGGCAATTCTCCCAGTGTGGCCTCCTATCGCAAGTATGAGCCACTGTGCTCTGCCTGACAATCTTTTAAAAGTAAGAAATAATTTACTTACTTAATTTAGAGGAACACTGTTCCTCTAAATAGTCTAGCATAGTTAGTATACTACCGCAAAAAAGAAGTGAAACTCTAGTGAGACTGCTCCCATAAAGTTTGTATTTAACTATAACTATTTGTTTATTAGACAGTTTGTTGATACATACAGAGAGGACAAATAACTTGATTTTTACATTATTTCATTTTTTGTATACATGGTTCATATGTTTGCTTTCTATTTTATTTTACTAAATCATCTCAGCATATTTGAAAGAATGTGCATAAATTTACTAATTATAGGTTTTTGTGTAATGCAACAAGTATCACTGAATTGCAGAATGTAAATTGTACATTTATGAATTTGGAACTTAATTGCCCTGGTGCCATTACCAGAGGGGGAAAAAATCACAAACCTTGGGTTAACATTTATATCTATGAGGAACCACTGACCTTCAGTTAGTGCTGTTAAAACTTTTTAAATAATAATTTTATTCAATTGAATGGCTCTGGAAAAAATCTGTTTTAAATGTATGATATTATCTTAATTAAAAGTGCATTTGTGTGTGAAAACATAAGGTCAAATATATTTCTATTTTACATATTATCCAGAAGCATGAACAAAAAGTCATAAGTTATTAAATCATAATTATTATCCTTTTTAAATTGCTATTTTACTTTATCTGAGATACTTAAGCTCCTCTTTTTCAAATTAATGAAGGCCATATTGCCCGAGAAGTTTTAACCGATGTGAATGAATACAGCTCATTTTTCAAACATTTCATCTCTACCTTACAATTTTCAGATGTATTTTGCAAAACTGTTTTACAATTTATGAAGAAGAGTCTATTAAATTGTATAGAAAGGTTTTTTAATAAAATAGTTGCATAAGTGATTTAGAAGACGTTCTCTTTACTCTCCTATTTCTCATCAAATGTTCATTAACAATAATGTCATCAAATCCCAGAAGTACATTTTGTGGTTTGATTAATTCTGAAACATAAGAGTTCAATTAAACAATTACTCAGTAGTTTACAGATTGACTACCTGGCACTGGAGGAAGTATAGTGCAGAATTCGTAAAAATAAAGTACAAGACCCATACTCACATGAAGACACAAGATTTACACACAAATTCAACTAAGAAGCGTATTTGATTTGGTTGTGTCTTTTATTAGATTTCTTTAAAACACTAAGTTTTTTTCTTTTTAATGTACAAAGATTTACTTCTCATTTTTCTGCTGAACTTGATTCCCTGATTCTCAGGTCTCACCTTTACTTTAACAAAAGTGGTATGGATAAGAATTGGGTGGGGTAGGGGCATTAAAGAGTCTGAGCAATCAGACATTTTCTCCATCATGTACAGCGTGAGCTGCAAAGGATATGATGTCCATACCTGGCTTAGAGTAAGAAGCATTAAAAAGGGATAGGAAAGGGACTCTAGGAAAAAAAAATCATTTATTTATTTTTCTTCTTTTAACTAATTTTAACGTTTATAATTGACATGTAACATTTGTGTATATTTATGGGTTATGGTGTCGTGTTTCAGTGCATGTACACAGTGTCTAATGATCAGATCAGAGTAACAACTATTGCCCCTGCTTTAAACATTAGCATTTCTTTGTAGTGATAACATTCAAAATCTCTCTTCCATCCATTTCAGTGCATACACTACATTGTTATTTGCTGTAGTCCCTCTACTTTGTAATAGGATATCCGTATTTATTCTCCCTGCTCCCCACTCTTCCTACCCTTGTTAACCAACTACTCTCTACTTCTATAAAATCAACGTTTTGTGGATTCCCCTTGTGAGATCATGTGATAGTTCCCCTTCTCTGTCTGGCTTATTTCATTGACATACTGTCGTCCTTTTAGTCTCATTTATGGTGCTGAAAATTATGCCAGTGTTTCACTTTTATTTTATGGCCAATAATATTCCATTGCATGTTGTATGTCACATTTTCTTTACCTTTTATGTATATATGACCTTTAAGGTTGTTTCCATATTTTATGCTTTACTAATAGCATTGAGTACAGATACCTTCATAATACACTGCTTTCACTTGTTCTGAAGACATACCTGGTAATGTCAGTTCTATTTTTAGTTTTTTGAGAAAGCTCCATAATCACATTAACAGTGCATCTGAATTCTCCTTTCTCCACATCCTCACCAGTGTTCCTTAAATTTTGTTTTTTTGATAAAAGATATTGTAATCAGGGTGGAGTGATATTTACCAGGTTATTGATTTGCATTTCCCTACATTTAAAGGCAATTGATTATCTGCAAAGGTAAGAAGACTACACTTTGGGGAAAGCACATTGTCTTCCTAAAATGTTGCTGGGAAAATGGGATATCCACATGCAGAAGAATGAAACTAAACCACTATCTTTCACCATAAACAAAAATCAACTCTACATAAATAAAAGATTAAATGTGTGACACCAAACTATGAAACTACCAGTACTAGAAGGAAACAGGGGAAATGCTGTATTAAATTAGACTAAGCAAGGATTTTTTTGAATATGACCTCAAAAACAAGGCAGTAGAATCAAAAATAGACAAAGAGATTCATTGGGTTAATATGCTTCTGCACAGCAAATAACACAATCAGTAGAGTTCAGAGAAAACCTACAGAATGAAAGCATGTATCTGCAAACTATACATCAGACAAAGGATTAGTATCTACAATACATTATGTAAAGAACTCACATAAAGATAGAAATAATCTTATTTAAAAATGCGTAAAAGATCTGAAAGAAATAATCTGATTTAAAAATGGGTAAAAGATCTGAAAGACAACTTCAAAAGAAGACTCACAATTTATCAACAGATATATGTCAAAATGCTCAACATCATTAATCATCAGGGAACTAAAAATCAGTACTTCATTTATTTATTCTTTCTATCTTTCATTTATTCCTTCATTTAGCCAGTCCTTCTCAATGCCCAGTTATATACTTAGTACATAAAACTGAATAACACTTGCTCTGGGGTCTTGAGCCTTAAAACCATGCAAAAAGTAGTTAAGTAGATATTACTGTAATTAATTCATGACAAAATTTACAGGTACATTTATTTTTAAGTGTTAATAAGAACAAGAAGAGGAAAGAGGAGGCAAAGAAAACTATTAACCGACAGTAAAACTCATCCGAGGTTTTCACATTAAAGGAAGGTCTTGGGTGTTAAAGAATGAGTGATCTAAGAAGTAGGGGAGAAGATAAGCAATTCAAGGAGGAAATTAAGAGAATGTTATATTTTAGTCTTTGCTACTTACTTAAATGTAAATTCCCATAGTTTAAGATGTACATATATTTTGGAGAACCCCAAAGACTCAACCACAAGACCACTACTGGGTATCTGCTCCAAAGGAAAAGAAGTCGTTATATCAAAAATGCACCTGGATTCGAATGTTTAACACAGTACCATTTGCAATTGCAATTTATTTCATGCAGCTT